>JAHXMU010000395.1:2080785-2110603 GCA_019455685.1 Philornis downsi
AGAATGATATTTTTTAGCTGGGAATCAACGTTCATAATTCTTTCAAAGCTAATTATTTTTCCATTTCTAATTTCTTTGATTAACCAAAGCTGTAGTCAAATGCCGCATTTTTTCATCTTTGTCAAAATGAAGCAAAAAATCATACACCAAGATTCGTTAAAGATTTGAATAAAATCATGTAGTAAAAACTGTCACCTTAACGTACATATGTGCGTTATTATGTTCTTATGAAAGAAAAAGTGCCAACTCAGCATTATTTCCTTTTCGCCATAAAAACACTTTTCGCACACAAGTGAAGAAAACATGCATTTTATTCACATCCAAATACAAAGTTTTTGTAAAAGTGCCATATGAAAAACGTAAAGAGTATACATACGTTTTTGTCACGATATGTACGTATTTTAACGTAAGACTTATAAGTTTATGTGCCAGTGGTGACATATAATACATATATAGGGTGCGGAAATAGGGAATGCCATAGAAAGAAAATTAAAACCTTGACTAGTTGAAACAACAATATCCAGTTGATATAGCGCAACTGTGGCTGACAACCAGCTTAAGTTGCTTAGCTGATGTGTCTAAAACGATGCATTCAGTACACCTTCGTACACTGTTTGGGTGTATCAAATTATATATATCTTCTTTCCTTCGAATGTAGAAATAATTGTATGGGATAAATCGTTCATTCATATCATAAACGACTATTTGACTATTATTGGTAAAAAAAATGGAAAAAAACCCAAGGTAATACGACCTGATATTTGAATTTATGGTGCGAATATTAAATTTTGGAACATCGGCGAACGTGTGTGGGAGGCGTCAGAAGGGCTGTGGTGAAGCGCCGCGTTATCCTTCAAAATTTTACTAAATTTAGTGTAACTAAATAATAGACATGATTCTAAGAATGTGTCCTGTTTTATGAGCCGATTCTTCCAAATCCAGCAATGTGTTATGAACCAATAGAGAGGACATAAATTTAAATTACAGCACGACTGTGACTGAGAAGCTACAGTGAAATAATTAGTTGTCAATAGAATTGTACGGGGCATAACAGGGGTACGGGTTTATCGATATAACCCATTTAAAAACCCCGATTACGACCTGCCAAAATATTATACTGTACCAATGGTTACCATAGCCATAGCCTGCCAGATAGACGAGTATTGTATAATCGACGAAAAATGTTATGAAACATATTTGGAAAAGGTGTAAAAACATAATACGTGTAATACTTTAGAATTTAGGATAAAGTAATGAGAACTTCATTTATCGTTTTCTGAATCCAGGGCGATTGCCAAAGTTTAAAAATTGTGTCCCGCAGACTTCTGAACGGTGAAAAATGTAAGATTGTGAGATCCCCTCACAAACTCATTTTTATTTCTAATATGATGATAGCTACCAAGATATTTGCCAATGGAATATCAAAATTGTCTAGAATAATACCGGGTTATCCATTTTTCGGTTTCAAAAATAAAGTTAAATAAAACACACTTAAAGCTATGATCTCGATGAAACTTGTATTATATTATAATGCTTGGAACTTGATATTATATGCGAAATACAATGGCATTTAAATGACCGCCTCCGAATTGTTTGGAA
Source organism: Philornis downsi (assembly GCA_019455685.1). Classification (NCBI taxonomy): domain Eukaryota; kingdom Metazoa; phylum Arthropoda; class Insecta; order Diptera; family Muscidae; genus Philornis; species Philornis downsi. The sequence goes on from JAHXMU010000395.1 coordinate 2,082,385, forward strand.
CAGCGGATTCATTTTAGGTAGTTTTCAACCACATATTTCGCACATTTCGGGCGGTATCTCAGCGATTATTTGACGAATTTTGTATTTAAAATACTTTAACGTTTGGCGATTATACGCGTAAACACGGCCTTTGACGTAGCCCACAAATAATTCTAACGGTGTCAAATCGCATAATCTTGATGAACAATTGACGTCGCCAGAAGCGTGAAATTATGCTTTCTGGAAACTTCTCTGCGTGGCTCATGGCATCGTCTTGTTTAAACCACATACCTATATAGTCCAGTTCTAATCTTCAATTGCAGGTAAAAAAAAAGAGTTGATTATCAGACAGCTATAGCGCTCTGAATTGGAATTCGAATTATCTGCTCCACTTTTACTAACAGAACCGGCAATGAGTACAGTACGATGATGCACAAGTCTGAACACATCTGTAACACTTCCAGTCTCTTTAAACTTCTTTATAATCTTGCCAATTCCTTGAACAGTAAGTCATTTATGAGGACCACAATCACCCCGTAATGAATGAAAAGTGTCCACTTTTGTCGTAAGTTTTAACAATTTTTACACATTCTTCGGTTGTTGAACGATCCATATCCGTAGATGGCAAACTTTTCACTAAATAAATAACACTTCTGATGAAAAGTATTTAACGACTAGCAGCCTTGCCAGACAGGCGGTTTTAAAACTATTAAATGGATAACCCTGTATTACTAGATTCGCAGATGTTGTGTTACGTAAAATGTTAACTCAAACGTAGTCAAAGGTAAGTTAAGGAATCCTAAATTATAGGCGGGGAAATCATTTTGCCCAAACTTATCACGATTCACTCGTCATATTAATATATTTGTCTAATATTTGTAAAAAAAAACTGTTAAGACCTTGCACATGAGATGTGTAGATTTCTATAAACATTCTCGAAATTATGACAAATGCAACATTTTAACTGTGAGATCGTTGGTTTGGGGATAACAGAGAGAATTTGGCATATTTCAGGTAAATTGGACAAACTATTTCTAAGTCGTAGGCGAAAAAGTTGTTAAACCTTACATTTTTTATGGAAGTTACCAGAACGTGAGAGGTTAACTAGTTCAGATATAGCGGCAAAAATTATTTCAATTGTTTCTGATTTCAACTTATCGGCGTTGTGTTTAGCCCATCAAGTTGTGTTTAACCCATCTAGTCCTAAACTGAAAGATATGAGAAACACAAAGAATAGTTTGGGGTTTAAGGTCATTGGCGTGAATTATGCTTCAAGGATTTGTTTAAACGTCCTGTTGCACTAGTTACATAAAGTGATACAAGTCATTACTATTGGCCACATTCTAGATGAATTGGGCGCAACAAGTTCAAACAATTACAGTCGTTGGTCAGTGTGTGGGTAGAAATTACGGTATGCAAAATCTTAGTAGAGCAGAAGTTGTGATAAAAACAATATATGAGGTTTTAATGGTTTTTGTAATGGGAATGCCAAAAGAATTTGGTTAAATTGTTTAAACATCGTACGCTATATTAATTGGTACAAAGCAACATAACATAATTATGTATGCATAATTTTTGACAAATCAGATATTTTGTATCGTGAATGGCGATTTTAACTTATTTCAACATTAAATCACGACTGCGAAAATATTGCCACCGGCAAAGTTTTGTTACGATCAGTACAGATTTGTTCAAATTATCATGTTCAAAAGTCATAATGTCAGCCAGACAAATAGACTTAGCTGAGGTTAATTTCGTCTTATCTATCCCCATCCCTATTAATGATGGTGTAAAAATCAAAAAATTTTCTGTTTTCCACATTCCACAAATTTTAGAAGCACAAACTAAAGTTTAGAGAAATCTTAATAAGCGTACAGATGCATTTGAACGAGTTGAATTCAAATCATTCATATGCTAAATCAAATAAACAAAAATCGCGTTTTTGGTCTATCAATTTGCGCTGTTCCACCATTGTCCAAACGATGATGAAATGAATGTGGATAGTTCGAAAAATCTGTAAAATCTACCGAACTAAGGTCTCAGTTCTGGAGCTAATGACATTTATGGAGTTGATTTCAGAAGGCAAACCCCATAAAACTGAAAATAATCATAAAACAATCTACTGTAAAGTGCACGGACTTGCATGTGTATCCACCAGTATGTAATAACAATGATAGGAGCCCAATTATATTTGTTGTTTACTCACAGGACAGCATTAGATACTGTTATTCACAACACTTTTCTGTAATCCATCATGCCAAATGCGCACTTTACACATTAAAATGTTTAATTACAACTGCGATGAGAGTGAATGCAAGGGAAAAATAACGCAAGTTACAGCAGCAAAATGACGCTTTTAATTAAATTGCATTACTAATAGCACAGGTGCTATTTCAATAGCACAATGCAAAGGAAATCACTGGAGAATACACGACGCAGAAGACATTTCAAACATACAGAACGACATTTGTGTCTGCAGCACCTGAAAGTTACAGCAGAAGGGTGAGTTGTCCATTATCAACGCACGCAACGTACCATATTGTGGTATGGAGTGCACTCGTAGAGACATAATCCTGATATTTGAAGCACCAGAAAATATTGGCTTAAGACGGCCGGTAATAGTTTTTATGTGTATTTTCATTACTTTACAGGAGAGAGAAAAAGTATTCAAAATAATGTTGTACCAAGTTGAAGTCTTTGTATAAGGAATAAACCACAGCAGCATAAAATACTTTGATTGTTCATTTTGGCAGTTGTCCCTGAAAGTAAAAGACAAGAGCTTTTTTCAAATTCGAAAGTTTTATTTTGCAGAATTTTTCTGCACATACGTTATTATCCCAAAATAAAAATTCAATGAAAAGATGTAATATGTAAACATTAGCCCATTTTTCTTACAATTTTAAAAAAGTATGAGGCAACTAAGTCCTCGCTGTTTTTTTTTTTTTATAAAGATGCAACTTTATTATGAAAACATGTTTAAAAATGATTTATTGAAAGTATTGTCCATCGCTAGCTACTACTTTTTCTTATTTTTCTGACAAAGCTCGAAGTTCGCCACGGTAAAACTTTTCATCTTTTGAGGCTATCCACGAATCTAGTCATTCCTTGATGTCCTCATATGAGTGGAGCTGCTGGTTAGCCAGACTATGTGCAATCGAACGGATCAGGTGATAATCGGATGGGGTAAAACTTCCCATTTTAGTGTTACCAGGTAGGTTTTAACGGACTTGGCCCCGTGAGGCCGATCATTGTCATGCTGAAGAATCACTTTATAGCGCCTCTCTGCGTATTGTGGGCGTTTCTCGCGCAGAGCTCGGCTTAATTGCATTAAGTCGGTATCGACCGACCTCCAGTGATGATATCGCTTGGTTTTAACAGCTCGTAATGATGTAATGACCTCATGAATGTTTTTTCTTTGGATTGCTATGATGAATCAATTTTTCATCGCCCGTTACAATACGATGAAGAAACAACAAAAAGGGGGTTTGTTGCTGAAGCAGTTATTCACAGGCGAAAGAACGACACTCAACGTCCCTTGGCTTCAACTCATAAAGAACCAAAGTTCCTTGCTTTTGAATTATTCCCAACCAGGTGGTAGCCGTGGATTGTACCTTCGCTATATCAACCCACCTTTGGTTGATTGATATAACTGTCGAAAAACTATGAAACTTCACAAAACTAGGTAACGCCTCATAATTTGACGGATCGAAGTCGAGAATTGTGAATGGACTGTATCGACCTACCCTTCTGGTACATTCCATACAACTCGACCAATTTTCCGAAATTCAATTAGTTCTCTTAATTCGTTAATTGAAGTAAATTAAATTTTTACCTATTATGTTGTTTCGTAATGGTCAGTAAAGATTGAAGAGATCGACATATTTGACACTTTGCATACAATTGGCCGATTTAACCCATATATTCCCAGATTTATATCTTTCATGGAAATATGTAGCGTTCAGTCAAATTTGGCCCATATCATGTTTTCCACAACGTTCATTTTGAATATGAAAGTGAATCGCATTGCTCCCCTCTTTGCGGTATATCCTACACAAATAGCCGAGTTAACCCATATATTTTTTTAGGTTCAACTCTTTTACTTTGTTGCTCTAAAATCAGTAAAACTAGATACACATTTAATATTTTCTGGAACTTTTTCTCTGCAGTTTCTAATTAGTCGAATACCACATTACTGTAATTACCATGTAACTACATCCTTTCCGGTACCTCAAAACTGAATGATCGATTTAGCCCATACATATTTAGCTAAATATATATCAAGAAATTGCTCCGAATTAAGTCAAATTTCGCACATGTCAATGCCCAGTAAAATTAGTTCTGTGAATAAAACTGTTCAGCATTGCCACACTCTTTCTGGCCTCTGCCATATATCGAAGCTTGGTTATTGTATTCCCTAATTCGTAGAGTGTTGTATCGGTTTGTTCGAAAAGTTCGTTCGGTTAATTCGTTAGTTCCCCATACGTCATTTCTTATGACGTAGAGTTCCTTCAAACTCCTTCCTTCATGGGGGGGAAACCAAATAAACCTCTTCAATCCACCTCTAAAGCGGGCCTTCATTCCAGGAAGGTATTGTGGTCGATTTGGTGGAATGCCAAAGGAGTAGTTTTTTTTTTCTTTTTTTTTTTGAGCTTCCCCCAACAAATCAAACGATCAAAGCGGACTACTATATCGCTCATCAATCAGGGAGACGTCATCTTCCATCATGACAACGCTCGCCCTTACACTGTCTTGCGGACCTATCAGAAACTGTCAGAGCTTGGGTGCGAAATTTTACCCCACCCACCGCAGTCCTCGACCCGTCCAACTATTACCTATTTCCTAGTCCGAGCAACCACTTGAAGGATTTGAATTTCCATAACCACGAGGAAGTGAAAATTCGAATTGAAAGCTTTTTTCAGAAAAACCACGCTAGTTTTATGAGAGAGGAATTGAAAAGCACTCAGACTGGTGGGAAGAAGTTATCAAAAAAAGGGGGAGATTATGTAATAGATTAAAATAATTGTTTTCTTGTACATGAATTTGTAAATAAATTTATTTTAAGCGAACGAAATGTTGGTAAAATTTACAAATACCGACCGGCTTACAGCGCTTTTTCTGTATAATTTGCACACCTTAGGCACTTTCGGAACTTAGTTCCGATCCCGTTAAAAAATTTGAAATAATATGTTCGTTAAAATTAAAAAAGTTAAATTAAGATCTAAACAAAAGCAAAAGAAAAAACTATCATCAGGAAATGTACTTTTAAAACTGTATAAAATTGAGTACAATGAGACGTTATGTGATATATTATAATTGCTAATCTACCACTAATCTGATCCATACTTATATTGGAATTGAAATTTGTTAGTGCAAATAAGTTTAGTAATTATTTTAAATACCTTAATTTAAATTTGAACTAAAAAAATGTATAAACTTACATCGTTCACACTTATTTGTAATAATTTAATTAAAAATAATTAATACTCACTTTGTACTTCAAAACGTACTTAATTTGAATGGTACATTAATGTACAGTACGTATGTATGTAATCGTGAATTACTTTTGTCTTATTTATGCTATATCTTTATATATATAATTCTACTGTACGGGCGTTGTCAGTGAACTCCTTTTAAACGGCTGGACCGCTTTGCATCAATTTTTGTATATGCGTCTGGGTGGTGCCCGGGATGGTTTAGATTTACAATTCGGTCCAATTGGACAAAGGGGCGTGGTTTTCTGCTCCTGTTTACGGTATTTGAACAAAATTTGTCTGTCTTACGATTATCGTGACGAAGTTCGCAACGAATTTTAACATTGGATCTTAAACTGCTTGCATATAAGCTGCAATTAACACAAGATTTGAGAAAGTTTGATTTCATAGCAAGGCTCACATTTGCTAACGAAATGCTTAATCGATTTTCCAATTTTGACAACATTCTTTTCTCTGACGAGGCTCATTTCCTTATGAATGGGTTCGTAAACCGTCAAAATTCTCGTTACTGGAACAGTGAAAATCCCAAAATTAAACACCAGAAACCATTGCATAGTCCTAAAGTGACAGTATAGGCAGCAATCTCTGGCAGAGGAATAATTGGTCCTTTTTTCTTCGAAAATGCGCGAGGCCAAAACGTCACGGTTAATACGGAACGCTATGTTGAGATGTTGGACGAATTTTTGGCTCCAGAAATTGAAAGTTCAAGAATAGTGAACTCCAGAACTTGGTTCCAATAAGATGGAGCTACCTGTCACACATCAAATGACTCCATGGCGGTGGTGAAGCAGATGTTCCGTGGCAGACTGATTTCGAAAAGAGGTAATATCCCATGGCCCCCACGTAGTCCAGACTTGACGTCTCTTGACTTTTTTTTGTGGGGATACCTCAAACACAAAGTCTACAGTAATAATCCAAGAAACATCGTTCAGTTCAAGAAGAATATCCGTGGTGAAATGGCAGTCATTACACCAGTATTACTGAAGAAAGTTTTCAATAATTTTCGTTTGCGGTTAGAGGAGTGCCGTCGTGGAGAGGGTCACCATTTAGATGATGTTATTTTTAAAAAATAAACTCCATTTATTACTCTACAATGCCTTAGATTTATTTTAACCATACCTTTTGTATTTATTTATTAATCTATTTTTTAAATATGCACGTTCTATTGCGCCACCCTGTAGTATCCTGTTCCAACTACCAGTTTATGTAGTCTTTAGGCAGTGTTGAGCAAGCACAACAATAAAAAGAAATTTTCACTGCGTTGTAATAACAATTATTGGGTCCGAAAGCATACCATGACAGTTATTTTGTTTTCTAGCTCAGAACTGATATGAAATTTGGATGAATTCGAAAAGTCAATTTCAAATGATTTCATATTATTTTTTTGCCCTTTTTGAATCGAAAACTGGTACATTTTTCTCCACTATCGCAGCTGATTAACAGTTTCGCTTCATCAAGCGCATTCTTTGGAACACCGTCGCACAACAAATTCTTTTCATTAATATGTTATTCGTTTACCTTACAATTAATATTTGAAGATACGACAACGAGGTAGTCGATATAATGTTACTCGTATATCATTCACGACAAATTATTGAAACCTATACAAAAATGTACATAAAGTATCCTATTGTGCTCAAGTATTGTACTGGAGTACACAAAGTTTTCAGCTTACTTACAGGTGACACTTATTTTTGCTAGTTTTTCAATATAATGTGAAGAAATACAAACATTTCAAATTTTCTGCAACAAAATTCTGTTCCATTCGAATTAAACATAAGTCGATCGGCAGAAAATTGCTAACGGAACTACCAAAACTGTGTAATATATAAGACGTCATACACAAAAGAGATGCTGATAAAATGTCAATGTAGTTCTTATGTTTCGATATCTACCAATTCCGTATTAAACCTTCAAATCAACATAAAAATTATTTAGTTAAATAAAAAAATTGTGCAATAAAATGGCCCAGCATTATAGAATTTTTTAGCTTTTTTTTTCAGATGGGTTAATTCCGCTAATTTTTTTATGAGAAGTTAGCGATTTACCATTTGAATCGTGAGTAATGGCTGGGTAAAGTGCCAGTTTTAATGATTTTGAGGGAAATTAAGCTTCGTTTAGGTAGTCACAATATTTATGAGTCTTGAATTGACTGAATCGAGTCAAAAAAAATTACTGCGTGTTTTCATAAAACGTTTAAAACAGTCCAGGAACGAATCTCTTATGGACGAAAGCAACAGCGTTTTTACAAAACATCTGAAAGTTTCGCCAACTATCAAAGTTTTCACAAAACGACGTTGCCGTCATACATTTGCTAACTGTACTCAATTAAAAGTAAAAGCTCTTTCAAATGAAAATCTACTTGAATTATAAAGATGAAGACAAATATTCGTCCGTTTGCTTTGGGAAAACATTGGATGATTTGTTTTATGGAAACAGGCTGTTACATGATTAGTTAATTAATTAAAACTGGAGTGTTATTAACGTATCTAATAAGTGCATTAAAGACAATTTACTTATTCGAACAAACGCTCCCCTAAAATAAAAACTAAAATGCTTTTAATTTTTTTTTTTACTTTTAAACAAAAAGTGATTATTTCATTAAACTGAAATGAACTAAATACTCCCTCTATCGACCTTTGACTTTTCTTCATCAACTTCTTGCCCACAAATTGAGAATGGCAATTTGTTGTCATCTCAGCTAATTTGAAGTTGTGTACACATGAGAAACTTCCTTTCCATCTCTCTTTTCGTTCGCTGGGTTTCATCGCACGTAATTGTCCGAAAATTTCTAAATATTTTCATCAAGACAGATATCTAGTATCTTCATTGGAAGCTTCTGATAGTATGTATACATAATCAATTAAGTTAATTTACAAGTTGGGTAGGTACTTATTTAATGCAAAATAACAGAAATTTGTTTTCAACCGTTTCCATCACTAACATGTTACCACTTTGTGCCAAAATAATCACTTTTTTACGTTTTACTTCCGCGTCGATGAGTAACAGCAGAAGCAGAACAACAGTTTCTGGGCACAAAACAAAGTTAGCACGAAGTAATGAAACTAATGCGACGGGGCTGGCGTAAGTTCGTTGCATAAAAATCAAAACGGTAGTTGTAGACTGGAATATGGCCAGACTTGTGGCGCAGTTTGGATTATCAAGAAACCAATTCCAGAATGTTCAACACACACCCAAAAAGCTCTTCCAAATGAAAATCTACTTGAATTATAAAGACGAAGACAAATATTCGTCCGTTTGCCTTGGGAAAGCATTGGATGATTTATTTTATGGAAACAGGTTTCGGTTTTTTTCTATTTAAATGTCTTACGTACAAATTGTACAAATTTATGATTTCTTACCTCGCTCTTGCAATTTGATGTATGCTACAATTTTAAGGAAAGCTGTAGGCATTTTTGATAAGAACTTGAATGTTAGGTGTGATTCAAAAGTTGCTTTGAGTATAAACATGCTGGTTATTAAAGCAAAACAGTAGCTTTGCGGGTGTTTCGTTTAAAGTTAAATAGAACACACATAAAGCTATGATTTCGATGAAACTTTTATTTCACTATAATGCTTGGACCTTGGCATTGGTGGATCCTTTTGAGGTAGTTTTCGACCCCCTTTGCGCATATTTCGGGTGGTACGTTTGGCGATTATTAGCGTAAAGACGATCTTTGACGTGGCCCGTAGCGTCAAATCGCATGGTCTTAGTGGCCTATTGAAGTCGTCAAAACGTTAAATTACGATTTTTAGAAAAGTCTCATGCAATAAAGTCTCATGTGGCTCGTGGCACCGTCTTGTTGGAATCACATGTCGTCCATAATATCGTCCATAATGTTCAATTGCAGGCCAAAAAAATCCGTTATCATACGGCCACAGCGCTCTGAATTAAAATTCGCTTCATCCGCCACACTTTGACTAACAGAAGCGAAATTTTCTGCAATGCACACTTCGACTAGTTGAGTATTCGACAAGACTGGTTAATGCTTCTCAAACTGTGGTGTTCGGAATCATTGTTAAGCTGTAGGTCCCGTTGAGTGAGTCCAAAAATAGAACGCATGTAAACTTCCAGAATGCGGGAAGACTTCTCACATCTCATTCATGGTTTTAATTATTAATATATATTCTGTATTATTTGTATTTGTATTTGCATTAGTGTCATTATGTTTAGTTTTTAGTATTTTAGTGTTTTTAACAAATTTTCGTTAATAAATATGACACGTATTCATTTTTCTTGTCTTGTCCAAGTTTTGCGCATTTCAGTGCATAACTTGAATTATTCTTACGTGTTACAGATTAGATGCCATGTTTCAGCATCATTCCAAGCACCCTCATCTTACCAGATTTGTTCTTGCATTTGTACGGTGCATCGAGTGCATCAAAATATATTTTCATTACTTTTTAATTTAACAAATCGTTGTCAGCACAATGAGTGGATTCTGCTTTGTATTTCGTTTGAGGGCTTTTTATTCCGAGTTTTCCTTTCGTGGCCATATTTTACTCATATTTGATTGTCCGCTACCGGTCCTTTCGTGGCCATATTTTACTCATATTTGATTGTCCGCTACCGGTATTAAGCGGCAAATTTTTCTCTGGAAATGAAAAATGCCGTCTTCTATCGCTTTTTGGATGGGATTATCTATTATTTGACAATTGTTCGAAAATTTCTAAATATTTTCATCAAGACGGATATCTAGTGTCATCAGCACGATGGTTAACATCCATCTGAGTTGGTTTTGTTCAGCTACCCTTCAGCAAAATAATGTGAACCGTCGCGACCAAGCATGGCTCACTCAGAATATTCGGTTGGACCCCTAACTCGTCATATTCGATTGCGCCAAAAAAAAAAAAAAAAAATTCAATGGAAATACTTAATTTTTATCATCTCCTTTTTGGTGATCTGGTTCTCGCCGAATTCGACCGCTTAGAGGTCATCATCTCATTTACTTTGACTGACTTAATACTGAAACCATTTTAAAAATCCCCAAATATAGCTTTTATATCAACTTGGGGAAGTTTGAGCAGAATTAATTTGAACTTCCTTTGATCCTCAAAGGATACGAATGGAATCATACGCAGTTTGTTTTCGATTTATTGAATATATTTCGTTGTCAGGTACACTATTCGGTAATACCTTTGTGGCGACAAACACTCATTTATACTTTCCACTACTTCCGAGTAATTTATTAATATCATGAAGTTGTGGCATGAATCGATCACAATTACTGAAATTTCTTGATCCGCCTGCAGCAGAGCTAATATTGTCACCACTGTCTACATCAGATAGCTGCTGATATCTGTTGCTACGGAGAAGACTACGGTTTTCTGTTGCTTAAATTTTAACCAAATTAATTTAGATTATGATTGGTCGTGTCAATGTCGATTTTTAATTATTTCTTCCTTTCCTTTGTATTTTTCGAAGATATCATATTTTGCACTGGATTTATATACTTATTATTCAAGATCATGTTTCTTTTAAATCAGTTTTTGCTTTAAAGGAAATTTGTCTCATGGTAAGTTAATAACTTAGTATGGTCATATTCAGAAGTACAATTTTTGCTTCTGTAATATATATCAATTTTTTCATAACTTACATTACTGAGAAATAAAATCTCGTTTAAAAAACAAACTTTATATCGAATATTACAATTATTAATTCGTGCTGCTACAGTAACCTAAAGAGTGAGCCGTACTAAATGCTACATATTTCAGTGCAAGTAAACGAAAAGTAAAAACCAACTAAGTAGATGCTATTATTTGATTTTCCTTTGGTTCGATTATTATACCGAGTAATGTAATACAATCGACAAAAACTTAAGTTATTACGGTTTACAATTATACAAACACAGAGAAAAAATTGTGTAAGAAGTTCCAGAGCGGGCGAAGCGATTTGGTCCTTTTTCATTCTTCAGAAATACATTTATGAATTTTTATATATTTGGCTGAATTCAACACAACTTTTTGTGGTTAGTAGTTTTAATTGGCAACTTATCCAAGAGGCACTAAAAGGTGGTGATCGCCAGGTCTTTTTTTTTTTATCAGATTTTGCCAAGCGTTACAGAGGAAAAAATAGAATTTCGGAAAGTCGTATAAATTGTATAGGGAATGCGCTGTTCTGAATGGTCAGTTTACAGTCTTTGGTAACAAACCGTTACAACTGCATTCGTTATAAACTCATTGTATTACAAATAAAATGATTTTATTATTAGCAGAAAAAAACGTCGTGATTTTTAATCTCACTGTTTCGCAATTCATCAGCCAGTTGCGCCTCAGTTAGTTTAAGAAGCGATGCATGAGCTCACTGAGTGCGGATACATCTCCGGTGAATGGGACGCCATGAAAACTGGGTTTTACTATTCAGTGGTAAGATGAGTCAAGCAATTATCAAAAATGTACGAGTATATATACTCATCCAAATGTGGTATATTTCTCCCCCAAAACAGTACTTCTTTCGTTCAAAGTAATGTTTAAATGTCTTCATAGCTTCGCTAGTTCCTTAGAAAATTCCTTATTGATCTCTTCAATTCTACAGAAACATCACAAGTAAGTTACCCAAAGTTCACGACATTATGATTTTAAATAATAAAATTCAAAATAGGTTGCAAAATAGGTATGAACAAAAGTTGAATGCTTGCACTTACATCCTTTAGTCCTCTCGTAAATTCACAACTTTATATACAACTCTATGACATAGTTCATTTGCAATCTGCATGTTGTGGAAGCATGACAAAAAGTGCCTCGCAAAGCTCTTCAAGTTAACAAAGGAAATTTTCCTAACTGCTCTCTATATACACATAACATAGTCATACATATTCGGTTTTATAGTTTTTTTTTTCCTTCTTTCTACAAAGTGTATGGAGCTCGCTTCTGAAAAATGTGGTAAATGTTCGTTTTCCACAACTTACAATTTCGTCAGCTCACATTATACATACACTCAGTGGCACACACACCTGCATATAGTAGACTCACACATAGTAAGACTCTGCTGTTAAAAAAATTGCATAGTTGATTATAAATTTAAACGTCACATTGTTGTAGGAACTTTGTAAATATAAGCATTTCTCCTGCCATTTATTCGTTTCTTTCCTCCTCTAGTACTTGGTTTTGGTTCCTGCATTGTAAATTTTTAAATTTTTTTTAATGGATTCCGGTTATTTCGAAGAATTTGGAACGAGTCAATGCTTGACTGCATTTTACTAGTACAAAGTTGGATTTGGAAAAATATTGCAGCTACCTCTTGTTTTTTAGAAACAAACTGAACAAACTGTGGTTCGCAAACGGAGTCTACGCTTTAACTTTGAAAAGTTCAGCAGTCCATTCAGACTCAATTTAATGTATTAAATTAACCGTTAGGTCTTTATACGAAATAAAAATTAACAAATTCTTAAGATTCATGTAGCTTCACAAGATTCATACAACGAAATGATGTGAAAATTTTACTACATTTCAATACGACAATGGAACAAAATTTTCGATATATTCCAATTTTACATATGGATATAAAATGTTTACCTTTTTAAAATTCATATTTGTCTATAAACTGAAAGTGAAGTAACCATTTGATTGGAAATATTAAAAACATAAAATGTTTCCAAGACTTTTGACCTATCCTATTCTACTACCGATATACTGAAAATACTCACCTATAGGGATAATATTATTCAAGTGTAATAATTAAGATCCTTGACTTTCCGCTTGAGGGGAAAGCTCATTTTAAGCAAGTAGATTTTATACAGATGGACAGAAATATATAAAAATATAAGTTTTTTTCTGAAATAGTTGCTCATAAAGGATAGGTTTTCGTGATTTTAAATTCGTTACACAGCTTGCTATGAGTTATCACAATCCTTCGAAATTCTGAAATGTTCAAGAATTGTGTAAAACACTTCTACCTATATAGTAGATCGCCATATTTTATTGAATAGACTTTTCTTTCCAAGGTAACAACAACGAATGAATTTTATTAACATATGTAAGAGTAAAGTAATGTACATGTATATTTACTACACATATGGCAAGCCTACTACGATTAAATTATAAATAAGTATGGCAAGTAGAAAACATTTGGTTGCTTGATTTGTTTATTTCCAACACTTCCCCTCAAACTGCAACTTGAAAGTTTATTTGAGATTTGACAGACCAAGCTTTGAAATACATGAGATATGTTTCGGAGCTACCAAACCTTTAGTAAGGACATCAGCTGGCATTTCTGAGGTGAGAATGTATTCAACTTTAATGTCTCCACGAGCAATGCATTCACGGACGGAATGATGACGTATATCAACATGTTTAGTGCGGTTGTGAAAAATGGGATTTTTACTTAGAAGTCCAGCTTCTTGGTTATCATTATGAATGATTCTTGTATTTTGATTTCCCAGAATTTCACTTAAAAATCTCCTTAGGTAAATGACTTCTTTCGAAGATTCTAAGATAGCCATGTATTCGGCCTCTGTGCTCGACAAGGCTACAGTCCTTTGCTTTCGCGACCCCCAACTAACGGCGGCATTGGCTAAAAGGAATGCGAAACCAGTATACATCTCCGATCGTCAATATTTGCGCCCCAGTCGGCGTCAGTGTACCCTGTAAGGCACTTATTTGTTTTGTTAAACTTTGAACCAACTTCTTGTGTGCCTTTCAGATATCTAAGTACCCTCTTCGCTGCTACCCAATGCTGATGGCCAAAATTAGTGTTGAATTGGCTGAGTAGACTGACGGAGTGTGCAATATCCGGCCTTGTAGATACTGCCAAGTACATAAGTGCCCCAATTAGGTTCTGATAGGGAATATTTTGCATCTCTTGGGTTTCTGTTTCAGTTTTCGGACACATGTCCTTAGATAATTTTCCGCTAGGAAAATCAATAGGAACTGTAACTGGCTTGCAATTCTCCATGTTAAAACGTTTAAGTAATTCTTTTACATACTTCTTTTGAGACATGGATACTTCATTACTTGTTTGCCTAATCTCAAATGATTTTGATAATTGAGCTTTAAGTTGATTTAATTTATTGGCATTATTTGACGCTACTATCAAATCATCACCATAAATAGCGACACTCAGTATATCCTCCCCTTCTTTTGAGATGTAGATACACGGATCACTTCCTAACGGCTTCAACTTGAATTGCTTCAACTTTTCATCGAGTTTTCTGTACCATTGTCGGCCCGATTGCTTTAGGCCATATAAAGCCTTTTTAAGGTGCAAAACCTTGTTACCGGTAAAATTCTTTCGTTCTTTACGGTCAACGATATCGTAAAATTCCTTTGCGACTTTCACATATATGTCCTCTTCTACGTCGCCATTCAAATATGCACTCACGAAATCTAACTGGTGCCCTTTAAGACCAAGTTTAACTGCCAAAGCCATTAGCATACGAATGGAACCAATTCTAGCTACTGGAGCAAAGGTCTCGTCAAAATCAATTCCCTGGATTTGAGTAAATCCTTTTGCAACAAGGCGTGCTTTACGACGCTCAATTGTCCCGTCTGCCTTATACTTCGTTCGCAGAACCCATTCACACTTCACAATTTTTTTACCCGGTGCTCGATCTACAATAACCCAAGTCTTATTCTTCTTTAGTGTTTTATATTCAGCTTGTATTGCTGCTTTCCACTCAGTTCCTTCTGGCCCATTCAGAGCTTCGGTTGTTGTTTCAGGGTCAATGTTTAGTGCGAGTCCTGCAAATTCTTGAAATTCATTATCTTCAACTTCTTCCTCATTTAAATGTTCTTTTATTTGTGGTTCTGTAAACGTTTCGTGGAACAATTTATGTGGTCTTCCTGGCTTACCAGTTCGTTCTTTAGACGGACGACCTGGCCCTCTTTTCGACGTGACTGGCGTTTCATTTTCTCGATGGTATTTTCGCTACTTTCTATGTCT
The DNA here is from genome assembly GCA_019455685.1 of Philornis downsi. NCBI lineage: Eukaryota > Metazoa > Arthropoda > Insecta > Diptera > Muscidae > Philornis > Philornis downsi. The sequence goes on from JAHXMU010000395.1 coordinate 2,097,736, forward strand.
TCAGTTCTTTGAGAGTCAAGTTGCGAGCTGTTTTCGAAATTTTCAATTTTTAGATTTTGACATTCTGTATTCTTTAATGGCATCCAAAGGACATCTTCAAAACTATCGTTTGTATTTTCACATTGGTATTCACCAGTGAATTTAACATCTCTACTACGTACAAACTTTTTGCCTTCAGGGTCCCAAAGCTTATATGCTTCAAATTCTTGAGAATAACCCACAAATATACATTTCTTTGATCTTGCAGCAAACTTCCCCTTGCACGGGATTTTATCCAAAACTTCCAAACTTTTGAAAGTAACTAACATTTGGGGATTTTCCCGTCCACAATTTAAATGGTGTTTCGCCTTCAATACTTCGTGATGGGCAACAGTTACGAATATGATTTGCTGTGGACACAGCTTCAGCCCAAAATGATGGAGATAACCCTGATTGCAACATCATACATCTAGCCATCTCCACTAGAGTGCGATTTTTGCGCTCTGCTACACGATTTTGTTGTGGTGTATATGCAACAGAAAATTCATGTCCAATACCTTAATTTTTCAGGTAATCTTTAAGGTTTGAACATGTATATTCAGTTCCATTATCGGAACGAAGTGTCTTCAATTTCTTTCCTATTCTTCTCTCAACCAAATTCTTGTATTCCTTAAATTTTTCGGTAACTTCGCACTTTTTCTTGAGGAAATATACTTCACACCATTTACTTTTGTCATCGATGAATATGACAAAGTACTGGGATCCTACAAATGAATTGACCCGCATTGGTCCATGCACGTCGGAATGCACAAGTTCGAGAAGATCTTTTGAGCATGAACTGGATTTTGTACAAGGGTGTTGGGTATGCTTCCCCTTAATGCATATTTTACAGTTGAGCAAGGCTACGTCAACGTTAATATCAATGCCACTTACCTTGTTGTGGTATATGATATCTTTCAGATCTTTTTCGTTCAGATGGCCAAAACCTTCACGCCATTCTTGAATTGTAATATTTTTCGTGCCACTTTGGTGCACTCTGGGGTTATTTCGACAAAATACAGATTATTTTTTTTATAGGCAACCATAACCTGTTCACCCGTCTTCATATTCTTCACTATGGCTTTGTTTTCGGAAAATACCACTTGCATTCCATGATCTGTGAATTTAGTAACAGATAGCAAGTTTGCACGAAGGCCTGGTACATATAGTGTATCCTCCAGTTTGGCAATAAAATTTTTACATGAAAGTTTCACAACACCGCATCCTTTGATTTTTGTGGATTCACCGTTTGCCAAATTCAAAATATTTGTCTTTGCGGATTCAAGAGACTCAAACCAATTGTTCTGGCAGTACATATGAGAGGTGGCACCAGAATCAAGGCATCAAACGTCACGTTCATTTGTAGTACATAAAGCTAATTCAGCTCTTCCAGAACTTTCCGGTTTATTTTTTGAGCAAACTTAAAACGGTTCTTACCTTGATCCGATTCGTTACCTTTTTGATATGTTTTGTTTCGGTTAACATACAATGCATCCTGAACATTGCCGGTGTGATGTTTTAGGGCTTCGTATTCTTCCAACAGCTTTATCTTTAGTATTTCAGGATTTGGCAATTTATCTTAAGTTTTAGTTGCAATACGAAAGGATTCATAATTCTCTGGTATGCTATAAAGTAAAAGAACTGTGACAAGATCTTCCAGAACTTCTAAACCAATTTCATGGAGTTTATCTACAATATCGAAGAAATTGTGAGCATGATCCCGCTTTTCATTTTTACCAAATTAACGATTTCAAAAGCATTGCCTTTTTTGCGGGACCCTTAGACTAATACACATTTTCAAATTTCTTCCAGATTTCGTTGGCCGTTCTGCAATTCTTGATTTGTTTCAGCTCCGTAGTTGAGACCGACAGCACCAAATCCGACCGTGCTTTTGCATCTTCTGCTTCCCACGCCGCTACTACTTCAGGAGGAGTTTGCAATTTGCAATTTGACCACAAACATTTTTCCAAGTATCGTTCTTGATGAATAATGCCTCCGCTTGTATCTTCCATGTGTCGTAGTTGTCTCTATTCTGTTATCGCTTCTGGGCTTTTGCGGCTTTCCAATCAATTCACAGCGCCTGGGCCCATAACCTACAGTAGATCGCCATATTTTATTGAATAGACTTTTCTTTCCAAGGTAACAACAACGAATGAATTTTATTAACATATGTAAGAGTAAAGTAATGTACATGTATATTTACTACACATATGGCAAGCCTACTACGATTAAATTGTAAATAAGTATGGCAAGTAGAAAACATTTGGTTGCTTGATTTGTTTATTCCCAACAACTTTCGAGTAGTTTAACCACTTCTATAAATCGTTCCCAGTTATTACAATAAAAGTTAAAGATTATTACTTAATAGCTCGTGAAATTTCTACTAACAGTGTTTCTAATAGTAGAATTTACGTATATAATGTATAGCAAAAAGAAACCCATTATCTCTCCGATAGATGGCTTCAGCAGTCTGTGGCTCGCGTTGTATGAGTGCGATCGGTTCACTCTAGTTCGGTCCGTCTTTAGTACTGAGTAATACCAAGTGATTACCACCAAGTTATTTTGCCGGCAAAAACCTGGCCTCAAGAGAAGCTGTGTGTAACAGTTTTAAACTGCATGTTTGACCTAAATCGGAGTATTCTAATGATTTTTTATGCTTTGGTAAACATAAAATATGTGAAATTTCACATTTTATCGGTAGACAGATTCGCTCTCATAAGACATGGTCGTGATATTTGTATTGACAATTGGCGTGGAAATTATAATCCTGATTTATGTTTGACAGTCGGGATAATGGGGAATTACCATTGTTTTGATGTTGGATAGCGGCGTGAGGTATACTATGCCTTATTTCGATTTACCTGCCGTAGATTGTGTTATGAAGAAGTTTAACAAACCGCTTCACGAAACAAATGTAAATATAAACAATTGGTTTGGATCAGCACAACTTGAAAAGATGTCTTTCAACAAGCATATAAATCAACCGTCATTGGTACTTAACATGCTAAATATAAATATAATCTGTCTTTTTTACTGCAAAATGGTGTGATGGAGCGTGCGTGGTGGCAGAAGGGGCATGGTAAATTACTTTATTCTTTTTAAATGATATACATTTTCATCGCATCTGGTAAAAATATAAAAATACTCCGAATTAAAGTAAAATTTAGATGCTAAATTTCAACTTTCTTTCTTTCTGTCTTTCTGAAGTCAGGCTGTAAACATTGGATTATAGCGGAAAATTAAATTTCGATAAATCTGTGGCAGAAAGAGTGTGGCGTCGCTCAATCTCACTCTTAGAAATTGGTTTACCAAACGCAAGATATGTACCAAATTTGGATAAGTTTGTTGCAAATAATTGAGAAAAATGGAAATTATAATTTTAGTTAAATCAGTCATTTGTTTGAGGGATGCCAGAAGAGGTGTAGTTGATCGGTTTTTCAAATTATAAAAAATTACAATGAACAAAAATTAGGTAACGTATGAAGACTAACATAGAGGAAAATTAATTTTCAGGAGGTAACACAGAAAAGAAATGTCAACATCTGTCTCGCCGCTAACATCAAACGGTTGCAAATAAAACATTCAAAACTGGGTCTTAGCTATGGGATGAGAATATATTTTGGTTAATTCGTATTATAGAAAATTAAACAGGGAGTATGGAGAACAAATAATTATGGCATTGATAGGAACAGGGAACAAGCAATTAAAACTAAAGTTGTGAAACTGAGGCAGTTTCACTTTACTCTCCGAAGGGATTTTCGAAAGAAGAGGAAGAAAAAGCGGAAGAAGCGATACAAAACTAGTACCATCGGCAAAAACAAACGACTACAGTTGAAGTCATGAAAAATGTGGTTTAGTAACAGTTTGGTAATTCTTACTTTTAAGGAATAAGCAGGACAGAAAGTGTGGAAAAGCGTCAAAATGAAGACGGATATCAAATCACCATAAATTGAAGCGCAAATTAGTTAACCACATAGTTGAACAAATTGATGAATTTGGGAGTGTTATAATGAGGGGAAAAGGGGTAAAAATTGGAAATATAACCAAGGAAGTGGCTAAACATGAGCTCACAAAAATTTTGACATCTACGGCGTAATTGTAAAACAGAAAGATATTTCAAACTTCGTACTTTAGAACAAAAACAAGGAAGAAATGGGACATAAGAGGAACAACCGAGTAAAACATGAAACTATAAATATGCATTCTATCACAGATATGCGCGATCGGATAGGATTCTTGATAATGCGAATTTTTATGGCATAGAACGGTAAAGTAGAACAGACTGCTACGAACACCATCGGTTAGAGCAACTCTAGTTATTAGGGGCTTAGCAAAAGGGGGAACCAAGAAAGTCGAATACTCCTAATAAATGAATCGCAGAATCCAACTTCAAAAAATTAAATTACACTTTCGAAGTCATGGACGATTGCACATGCGTAGGTCAAAACAAACTATTTATAAGCACTTTAATTAATTGAAACCAGTACAGAAATTCTAGTCTGGTGAATTACTTTCACACATCTTCATTCAAAGTCCTTTTGCATAGGTGAAAAAGTGTGTGAAGTACAAGGAGTTGGGCGGTAAATCGCTAGATCCTTGTCGACAAGTACTCTGGCTTAATGCACAGTACAATTGGATGAAAAATATGAACATTTGTTAATTAAGTAACGGATGTCAGTCGATTTTTTTTTCCTACTTTACCTACTGCTGTCTGAGTAAAAATTTGAGTAAATTTAGCTGAATTTAGAAGATGTGAACATTCATTGAATATTCTTTATATTACGTTTAAATTGGTCATTTATATGGCAGATACAAAGAGGCCACAGTTAGTCGGGCGATTTTTTAAAATCAAGAGAGTAAAATAGTGCACAAAAATTATAATCTCTGTAGTTCATGTATTCGAAGTTAAGATGGCGAAGTTAAACTTCAGAAAATGAGACTGCCTTGGAAAATCATTGACGTATATCAAATTTAGCTAAATTATGTGTTACCGCGTAGAAGATACATATGTACAGGAAATACCGGATGATCATGTTTGAACGATCAATTTTGGAATTCCCGGAGTTTCAAAAGGATTTACTGCATTTAATGTTCCACTACCCAGCCAGCCAGGCAGATGGACATCGCCCAATCACCTTAAAATTTTCAAGAAATACATCGGTCAAAATGTACTCAGTGCCTTAGGCGCTTCCTTCTGGGTGTTAAATTTTTGTCGTATCAAATACTATATAAAACTTTATTCCATCGAGCAAAGGAATAGAAAAAAATTGTTTAGAGTTTGGGAGAACTTAGTTAAAACATTGCAAAATTTATTTTACATCAACTATCACTTTAGTTAGCGTGGAAAATTTTCATAGAAAAAAACAAATCGAAGTATAAAGAAACTACTTAATTTTAATTGAAATGAAAACATCATTTGTTAATAAGAATTCTCATAATTATAAGCACACTATACGTGGCATTATAAATGCCACTGATTTAGGTTAATTATGTTGGCTTCGAAACTACTGGGTTATCTAATTTTCGGTTTTAAAAGTAAAGCTAAATAAAACACGTATAAAGCTATGATTTCGATGAAACTTTTATTTCATTATAATGTTGGAACGTTGTTATGTACAAACTATAATGCCATTGACCACTTCCGGATTGGTTGCAGCAATGGATCTTTCTAAGGTGTTTTTCGACCACTTTTTCGCACATTTCGGGCAATATTCGGGCGATAACTTGACGAATGTTGGTTTTCAAATGCTCCAACGTTTGGGGACTATCCGCGTAAACCCGGTCTTTGACGTTACCCCACAAAACAAAGTCTAACGGCGTCAAATCGTATAATCTTGGTAGCGAATTGACATCGCCAAAATGTGAAATTGCGCTTTCTGGAAACTTCTCTCTTCTCAATAAAGTCAAATCGGTCCTGTTGTGTGGCTCCAGTTCACAACCTTCAATTACAGGCCAAGAAAAGTCTGTTATCGTAGGGTCATAGCGTTCTGAATTGAAATTCGCTTCATCCCCCTCACTTTCACTAACAGAAGCCAATGCGTACATTGCGATGATGGGCTGGCCTAACCCCATCTGTAGCGTTTCCAGTCTCTTTAAACTTCTTTATAACCTTGCCAATTCCTTGCATAGTAGGTCATTTGTGAAGACCATAATCACTCCGTAATGAACGAAAATTGCTAATGTTTGAATCACCGCTTTTGTAGTTTTAACCATATTTTTACGGGGGTTTCGGTTTTTTAAACGATCGATATTCGTTAATCGCAAATCTTTCACTAAAAAAACAATACTTCGACTGACAGGTGTTTAGCAGCAGACAGCCTTGTCAAACCTGCGGTTTTATAACCACTAAATCAATAACTCTTTACCTACGATTCTAAAATTTTTAACTCACATACCGCATAAAATACATTTTATCACAGTCATGAGAGATAATTTTCATATCAGAATTCACATTCGTTTGACGTCGAGACCTACTAAGTTCTGCTTATAGTGCAGTTTCGAGAACGAGCTCAAAAATGAATTCTATTCTAGTTCCAATTGAACTTGCACATCTGATTTGCTAAGGAAAATCTTCACTAAGAGGCATTGATAAATTATGTCATTAAATCGCAGTTACTGTCCTAGCGTGAAGTTTCTTCTAGATACTAAATACTGGCAATACATTACAAATAGAATTAAAATTATTTGAACTACAAATAAACTTATTGCAGACACGGGGAAAACCGCTTAAAAAATACCTCCATGAGTGAATGTAAAAGATTATAATACCTTTTATATATAATACAATAATTTCGTAGTGGTATTCATTTCTCATTTCTTGATTATGGTTGAACAAAATAACATGTGCGTATGTATGCGTGAATGAACTTATATACATATAGGAATATAAAGCGAAAGTATTTAAAAATGAAAGTTTATATGCCGTGAATATACAAATATACCAGTACATATATGATAATTTTTCACACTCTCAACATGCCGCCGGATAATTCGTTTCTACGTCATGTATGAAAATTGATATAAATGGTGGCAACTGAGTTTACGTAACCATGATTTTACCCAACGTAATTTAACACAATGTATCCAGCATACAAGGTATTGTGTCAACTCTTTGATTCGAATGTCTCCTTACTACAAGTCCTTTCCTATTATAGTTCACATCTATAATTCAACATTTCTCACTTGTTGATAAGTCTAAGGAACATGACAAATATTCTGGTATACAATTTTTCTATAATTTTAAATTAATTGGACGTAACGTCGCACAATTATTCATCTATTTGGATTTAGCAAACTAAACTAATCAAAATGAACTTTAATTTCTTCATGCGCTTGTGGCTTTTTGTTTGCAAATGTAGTTACTAATCTATTAAGTCAGATTAAGTGGTAGAAAATGTAGTTTACAATTTAGCCTTAACTTCAATTTTAACAGGTTGTTATTTATTATTTTACTGCAAGGCATATTGCAACTTTGATGAAGGCTCTAACTAATAACTTTTAATGTATAAGTGATTAATTTTAAAAGTAAATTCATGTTTTTATTCCTCATGTGTTTGTTACGGGGAAAACACAGTCGTGAACGCAAAATGGAATAACTTCTTATTTTCAGTAACCATAACAAATAGCAACTGCTATATACTAAGGCAGTCCCTAAAACCACTAGCACTTGCATGTCAACCCATTCGCAATGGGTTTCAGAAATGAATTCAATAAATAGATGTCATGAAATGCGTCCCTTTAATTTCCATAACCTTTTGCTTACAGGTTGAGTAACGACAGCTGGCCATCTACACTGCTAGTGACAAGCAGTTTAGTCACCAAAGTGGCGGCAGATCCAGATGCGAATTTCTTTGCGCAGCGGAAATTAGGTGCTGATTAATGTACAGCTATGTCGGGAGCGGTATGGTATCCTTCCTGTGGGTAGTCCAGCTAGTGCTGGACTGTATCAGCAAGCTATTTACCTTGTGTTACCAATGGTTGTTCGTACGCGAAATAGCTAATTCTGTGGCGAACATCAGCACTTTTAAAATAGCAAGGCTTCACAGAAAAGATGATAAAAGGGAACGTGAACACCCATGCTCACATACATATGTAATGTAAGTGCATAGAACAAACAGCTAAAACAAAAGTGTTGAAGCTGTTAGCATTTCGTGTACTATTCAAAATTATAGCACAATTTTGTTTTTTTTTTCATTTTTAACATTTGACATTTGCTCCTAGTTAAGCTCAATGCTTCAACTAATTTTTTTTAACATTTACAGTTTACTTTTCATAATTTGAATTAAATTAACATTTTCACAACATTCCTTTACCCGAAGAAACGACGGTATACATCAGATGATACGGCAAAAGTGTAACACCCAGAATCAAGCTTGTTTCAAGTTGATGGTTGGACTCATAGATACCTGGCAGACGCGATGGACGTTGTAAACTTTTATGAAACCCCTTATAAGAGTTAAAACTATTTTCCGAAAAACAAATTATCTGCATTCCCTTAATGAGATATGGAAGATATGCACGCAGTTTAATAATGGGTTTTAATGTCAGTTTGAGAAACTTTTATTAAGCTTGTCGGTTATTCGACTACTCAAAGCATCCGTCGGACATACCATTATAGACGCTGCTCAAATAATGATAGGTGATTGCACCTGGGTTGAAAGATCATATGCATTATAGTTGCGTTTGACCAACCATCATGCCATGGCCAGCCGCAATTTGTTTAATGCATTAACTTACATTTTTGTCCCTGGTGTTGTATAACATGTCGTCAGAAGTCGAAAAATTTGTCCGGATGATCACGCACTAGTAGTACCTTCTAGTACCTCCCTTTTAAATGATCGAATTAACAAATTTATACTTGGCTTCTCTGAGGCACACGTATTGACTTCAACCTTGGTAAACTTGGCAAACAAACAAAGAAATATCTGAAAGTGAAGATGTGGGATATCGCCACAATACTTCAAATTCGATTTTTCCACCGTAATTTACGAGTCATAGGCGGCATTTATTTAAACCATCGTCAAGGGTATCGTATCATAACGCTCGGTAAAATTCGAAATATCGACTGGATAAGCAAAGGCTCTCTAGTAACTTCATACTAAATGCAGTATACTGTGTCTGTGCTCTTTAGATTACCACATGCACAAATTGTTCAGCTTAACAGGGGTCGTCTATTAAAAGGAATGCTTCAGAAATCTTCTCATTTTTTTATTTTGTAATGACATAATGCAAAATATTTTTGAATAAGAACGTTACGATGTATCCCCCAGATTGTAGTACCCTTCTAGCGTCCAGCGCAGTAGGGTGTTGGGCGAATTTATACTTATTTATTTATTTACAAATTTCTGCACTGCTTTCGTCTTTTGAATATTTTTTACCCAAATCTTTGTTATCAAATTTAAAATTTTTTTCAATTTCCAATAGTAGTATGATATAGTCAAGTCGAATACATCGAACGAAAAATTAAATTTGTTCCAAAGGTTTGACACTACGCTTTGTCACGTCTTCTTTACTACAGCATTAAGTTTGTTCTAAAACTCTCAAAGAGGGAATTTTTGATACATTTTCTTGTAGTTCCTGCAAACTTTTAGAAAATGTGTCTTAACGTTTTTTCAAATCAGCTTTTATAGTCAACTACATTTTAATGAAGTTCTTTGGTAAGTACCTAACTATAATTTTTCTGACTTGAATCAAAACTTTTCGAACTTCCCATATACACATTTGATTGGAAGGCTACGGTTTGTTGCTGCAAGTAGAAAGTAAACATTTTTCTTAGTCAGCAGTGCATAAATTGTACATATATGTATTAACATTTATTATCCTTTCCGTAAAAATAATTTTATGGAGAAATTTGAATACAAAATTTTGATAACAAAAAAATAGTTTTTGTTTATAGGAATCAAAGAAAAGCGTAAATTAGAGTTGTAGTTTCTATGCATTGGAATTTGGAACGATTTGCCTTCACATGTAAGTTATATTGTCATTGTTTTATTGTAATAATATTGTAATATTTAGTTAGAATGATTCGTATATGCTTTTCGATCAAATCGCGCGAATCATGGATGTACGTCTGTTGAACAAGCCTGGCAATTACTGCGTGTAAACATTAAAGGGAAGCAATAGAAATAGTCAAAGTCGTTAAAGAATTGACCCAATCTCCAAATTCTTGATGGCGTCAATGGAAAACCCAGCTAACATTTAGGGGAAATATACAAAAAAAAAAAAAACTGAATAAATTCTTTCTGTCTTTAAATAGTTTGTTTATTCCAACAATATATATCTTCTCAGTGACATGTCATAACACAAAAAAAAAAAAAATCGAGTCGATATACACAAAGAATTTCCATATTGTTGTTTAGATCAAAATGGGTCTCATCAGACATAAAAAAGCAATTCATCAAGTTGTCTTCTTTGGCAATTTTAATAATTTTTTAACAAAATTCCAGGCGAATAAGCAAATCCAGAGAGTTTAACTTACTTGCTTTTTGGACTTTGTACGAAAACAAGTTGAAGTCCCAATACTCTTTTCAGTATCCTAAGCATTCATGTTAATAAATCTAAGTAGTAACCTGCCAAATGAAAAAATAAGCCTATTACTCACGCAGAAAAAAGTTGTTGCGTTTTGTATTTGTAGCACTATTCGTGAGCCACCCTGTATATAAGCCGTGCAGTTGCATGTTATTTGGTTTAATGCTTCTGAATATAACCCATAAATGTGTAAGTAAAATAGCTAATAAGACGCTCATCGATTCAGAATCATTTAAAGATTCCAGTTAGCAATATCAATCTGTTTAACAGTCAGGATAAACCCGCAGCGATGAAACATTTTCGATAAAAAGTAAGAATAAATATTGTTAAAAACGGCGAAGCCTGCATGCAAACTAGCCGTCCAAGCAATGTTGCAGTTTAATTAAATTGTACGTGTATAATTTGCTTTAGTCTCGTACCAATATAATGGGAGATTGATAATGGCGGTCCATGTAGTGATATGACCCGGTCCAAGTGGGCTGGCAAAACCTGGTTTTTTATTGAGTACGTACGATTTAAATGGACTCGGAACTCGAATTTAACTAAATTTTTTGCACAGATTTTTGCTCAATCGCGTAAGTAATTTATGCGAGAGTGTCAGTCCAAGTTTTGATGTAATCTTAAAACAAATGGATCACTTAAACTGGGTTCCACCAAATTATTTATATTTAGTAAATATGATTTGCCTTTAGTATGGTTCGATCATATCGTTTCATATTTTCAAAGGAACAAGCCAACAAGTTTAAATTATCACTTCTACAAGCGAAATTCTTTATTGGAATTTTCCCATACTGCGCTTTTATGTCGCGATTTGATGTATTTGCATTGTGTGCAAATGCGTATACCAGATGTGCTTCGATTTCGGTGATGTAGGATTTTTGTTAACAAAAGCATCATGCCCCTTCCGGTACCTACCATAGAAGATGGCAATTTAGCATTTCAGCATTAATTAAGAATCAGTGTACTATATTTTCTTACTAGTTGGTGCAATCTATGTAATAGATTGATAGATGAGGTAATTTAACCCTGCTGTAGACCTCACTGCATGGTTCCATTTGAAGCTGTGGTTGGAGGCCTTTGAACGAAAACCTTAATCAGGTTTGGAAAAGATGAACTGTAAAGAAGGTCTGCTCAAGGCGACCTAAAATAAACCAAAATAAGTTTTGTATCGAATCCTGCAGAAAGCAAAAAGAAGTCCTTGAACACGGCTGCTCTGACGCGTGAGGGCTTTACTTATTTTGTTTTTGAAAAGATTTTTTGGTTTTCGAAACAGTTTACTAGTAACTACATATTTTGTGTCTCTGTGTAATTACTAAGCGAGTAATAATACTAATTTATTTCTCTTTGTTAACATACTATTTGTTTTTTTAGATCAGTTTTAGTGATATTTTTCAAACTCGGTTTGAGGATCCTCATAACATTTTATTCTTAATATGCTATTCGTTCCAATCAACATCTTCCACGTAGTTATTTTCGAAGGTAATAAAATAAATGTTCAGATAATCTTAAAAGCGATACCCTTCTTTTCATTTGGTCTTAAAGTGATCCGTATTATTGCAGAGTGAGTACCAATCCGTACTTACCACATACGGTATAACTTGTTCAATGTTCATGTGTTCACTTACCTGAAAGAAGCAAATGAAATATTTTAAAAATTATTAGTTTTAGGATTAAATAAATGCTGGGATTATTCTGACTGTAAGTAAGATTTATTAACAAATAGGAATATGTTGTAAATTGTCCTTACTAAACGATTTTACAAATATTCAAAAAATTTGTTAAATGGTACAGATTTCGTAAAAGAATGCCATTTGAGGGGCATTACAGTTAATCTTATAAATTTCTATGTTCGTAATATACGTTTGTTATACGTCACCAACAAGAGTGCATCTGCAGGAAATGTATTTATTGAATAGATTCCCAAACAAGTGCTCTACTGTAATGTAATCTATACTGAGTTCTCTGTTGTAACGAATACTCAGTAGTGCAGTTTTATTTATAATTCTTTATACTTTCATCCGGAGGATCGAAAATTAAATGTGTACGTTTTACATGAGTCTCGCTGTGAAAGCCTTACCCATGGTATGCCATCACACAGGTGCTGTTTTCCATCATTTTTTTTTTTTTTTTGGTTATATATTGTTTCTTTCTTCTAGCGACAGCAAGCCCCCCTTTGGGCTACTCAAACTAATCCCGAAGGATTAGCCAAACTACCAGAGATTGGAAGTAGGTCCATTGGAAAAGCTTCCTCAGGTCCCACTCCCTCACTCGGCCAAAGTACCTTTGTAGTCACTTGGTATGAAGTGAGCTACCTCCCGGGTAG
>JAHXMU010000395.1:2116855-2159753 GCA_019455685.1 Philornis downsi
TCCAAATGGCTTCCCTCGGCTGCTTGACACTCTTGGAACCGAAGTCGCAAATTTTAGAAAACTCGTTGAAAAGTTGTTCTCGGTATTTTGTTACTTTCCTGAATAATGTTCCTCTTCAACTGCTCTAAATTGGTCGGATTATTCTCGTAGACTACCGATTTGAGGTAGCCCCATATAAAATAATCGCATGGAGAGAGATCGGGGCTACGTGGGGGCCATTTAATATCACCCCTTTTCGAAATGAGTTTTCCAGGAAAAACATTTTTCAGCAGCTCTATGGATACCATGGCCGTATGACATGTGGCCCCATCCTGTTGAAACCACATCCTCGAGGTATCGCCTTGAAGTTCTTGCAAAGCTGGCACTAAAAAGTCTGCTAGCATGTTGCAATAATTGTTCGCTCTAACCGTCGTGAACTGAAACACGAACACGCTCCACAATGTCGGCTGATCTTGCAGAAACTGGGCTACCACGAACCGTAATTGGTACTGTTGAGCCGGTTGTTTCGAATATTCTGATCCATTTTCGTATCACATTGGCGCTTGAAACTTCACTTAAATCGTGTAAGCCGTGTTCATGCCGATACAAACGTCGTGCAGTAATCACTGATTTATTGTTTTCGTAATACGCTCGGTCACAAAATGCTCGCTGCACTCCCGTGTACGACTCCATGGCGACTAAATTTCCAGGAAGCGGCGCAGCGAACAACATATCCCCCCGCCACCCCGCGCCACGCGTTACCGAGAAATTGAAGATTTAAACCGCCAACACCCTTATGGCCCACCCTGTATATGATAAATCAAAGTGTACACTACATGCAAATAGTGTACCTATACATACAGTGAGTCTCAAAAGTATTCTGACTATACGTTTTTACAGTGGGTAGGCGGGTGTTTCCTAGGATGCTTTGTACCGCCTACCCCTAGAACGCAGGCCTCTCTACCTGATCCTGTAATTAAGCAGGCAAAGGGTATGATGCTTGCGAAGAAAAACAAAGTAGTGTGGCCTTTGTGCCAGGCGCCCTAGGAATAGGTGGATTATGTCTTGGGATTCACCTATAATATGTTTCAAACTGATCTTGGACCTCGTTTTTCGAAAACCAAGTAAAGGAGAGAGTCATAGTTAAACAAGACACAGCCTGGCAACAGGTGCGATTATAGAGAAGCCGTCGGGAGGTATCAGAAGATTTATCTTTTCCGTTAATATAGTTGTATGACCAGAGAGATCTGGTTAATGAACTATGATTGAAGCATGGTGTGCTTTGATGTGTTGATATTCTCTCCTCGGACATTGAAAATCTATGCCGTATTATTATGGATTACCAGTTCCATGCGAGGTATGATAAAGCAAAACTGGAGTAGCTTGTCTACGAAACCCAGACCAGAGGGTTTTTCTCTTCTGGTAGCACGGGAGACCAGGAGCCCAAGGAACGTTGTTCCTTGCTGGTCAGTTGGTGTTGGACCCCTGGTGGGAGATCGTGCTGGCTGTGGTTACCCGAACAAGTGTTTTCAGTGCTTTTGCGTTGCTCAGGTGTCAGTGAGCGAACGCATTAGCTTGGAGAACGCTGTTCATTCTATCCAAGGTTTTAGCTGGATACCTCAACTCCTACCCGGGAGGTAGTTTCACTTCATACCAAGTGGGCTACAAAGGTACTTTGGACGAGTGAGGGAGTAGGACCTGAGGAATTCTTCCAAGGGACCTACTTCCAATCTCTGGCAGTCTAGCTAATCCTTCGGGATTAGTGTGAGTACCCCAAAGGGGCGCTTGCCGTCGCTAGAAGAAAGAAAGAACACATAACCAAGAAAGACAAGCATATGATTAGAAAACGGCACCATGTGTGGTGGCACACCTTGAGTAAGGCTTTCACAGCGAGACTCAAGTAAAACCTTCACATAATGTTATACGTTTTTACAATAAATTTCATAGTTTTTCTTTTAAAATGCATTGAATTGTCCGAAAATTTAATGTATATATTTTGCTTTTGCCTAACATATATTGTTCAAAATGCAAATACAACAAAAAAATTACAAAAAACATCAACTCCGTTGTGTTTTTGTTGCGTTTGAATTGTTTTGCACTACACTTCGGTGCTCACAAAAGTATTTTGCTTTTTTTCTAATTCCGTTATTTTTTACAATTTGCGTGTTCTTTCTTTTGGTTTTCTATCTTTTTTTAATTGGGTTAGACTTGTCGTGATTACTTCTATTGAAATTAGTCATAAATAGTTTTTTAGTGTGCACTGATTGAGTTTTTTTTATAAAAAAAAATGCCGAAAGGTAAAGAATTGAATTTTCCGCAAAGAAAAATCATTTTGCACCTTTATGAGCAGGGAAAAACGATAAAAGACATTAGTAAAATGTTTGAACATTGCCGTCAAACAATAGAAAATGTGATAAAACGCGCAAAAGAACGTGGCAATATCGAAAATAAAGCCCGTTGTGGACGTCCGAAATTGCTTTCAGAGAGAAATGAAAGAAGAATACTAAAAGAAAACCATGATAACCCACATTTATCAGCACCAAAAATCAACGACAGTCTCAGTCGTACTCTAGGAACAAGTGTAAGCAAAGAGACGATCCGTAGAGTACTGAGATCCAACAATATCAATGGTCGCGTGGTAAGAAAAAAACAGCTATTTCCAGAAGTAAATCGTGTAAAGAGGATTTCGTTCGCTCATAAACACAAAACCAAAAGTTTTGAGTTTTGGCAAACGGTGATATTTAGCGACGAAAGCAAATACAACATTTTCGGTTCTGATGGACGACGCTTGGTGTGGCGTAAGCCAAATGAAGCCCTCAATATCAAAAATATGAAACCAACTGTCAAACATGGAAGAGGTTCGGTAATGGTATGGGGGCTGTATGCCCACCCGAGGAGTTGGGAACCTGGTATTTATCGATGGCATTATGGGCAGGCATGTTTATTTGTCCATCCTGAAAGAAAACCTCCATGCTAGTTCCGATAAAATGGGCCTTCCAAGAAATGGGGTTTATTTCCAACATGATAACGATCCAAAACATATTGCTGCGGAATAAGAGAACACCATATTTCCTCAAAGGCCACACTAAAACAAGTTTTGCAAGAAGAATAGGACAAAATACCGATCGAAAAGTGCAAAAACCTAGTGATATCAATGCCAATACGCTTAGAATCTGTTTTAGCTAACAATGGCTATCCTACCAAATATTAATTTAATTATGTATCTTTGTTGTATTTATAAAATTCTCTACTAAAATTAAAAAGCAAAATACTTGTGTGACCTAAAAGTAAAAAGCAAAATACTTATGTGACCTATAAAAACTTAAATATCTCTAATATTATCGAAGTATTTTAATTTGTTTTTTAAAGAAATTAATGTTTAAGTTCCTATTAGCATATTCCAAATAAAATTTGAATTATCTTTTGTTAAACAAACGTTTAATTTGGGTCTTTTTTTTTAAAGTATCAAATTCTTTATAGGCAAAATACTTTTAAGACTCACTGTACGTATTTTAGGAAATAAAACAAATAATAAATAATAATAACAATGAATAACTATAAGTAAAATATTGATAATTGGTTGCGAAATTGAAAAATTTCTCAACACTCACGCATATATTCAAGAGATACGTTGGATTTAGTACACATTGATATATGTATGTGGTCCTATGCATGTAAAATCTCAAGGAGAAGCATTATATTTTATATCGTTTATAGATGATTTTTCACATTATTCCGAAATTCATTTCCTGAAACACAAATCTGATGCATTTGTATCGTCCAAAAATTCTGTGGCATGGGCAGAAAGACAAACTGAACGCGATACGCAGTAATAATACGTAAAGATAAACTTTAAGAAGTTCATGGCTGAGAATGGAATTATCCATCAGACAACAGTGTCATATTCAGAATGGCGTGGCGGAGAGAGCTAACAGCACTCTCATAGAAATGGCCCATTACATGTTGGATAAAGCAAACTTTCCTCAATTAATATGGGCTGAAGCAGTGGGGACAGCGGTATATACACGAAATCTTTCACCCACAAAAGTTTTGAACAATGTAACTCCGTATGAAGCATGAACGGTCGCAAGCCATCCATGAGACACTTCAAAACGGTTGTTCAGTTGTGAAGAAATTGCACTATACTTGTACAAAGGACAAGGAAGAGGTGTATTTGAACCTAAAGGCACAAAATTGATTTTTATTGGATGCGAGGATTATACTAAAGGATATATATTATATAATTCAAGTACAAAAGCTCTAATAAATGCCAAAGATGTTGTATTTTTCGAAGACAGCTTCCATAAGAAATACGATTCAAAAAATTAAGAAGAGGGTAATGCAATATTTTGGTTAATGGGACAACCCCTAAAACTGATAATGTAAATAACGAAAACCAATGCAGTGACCAACAAACAGGTATATTGAAGATGCAACCTCGAGTTACGTTGAATCGGCGCAAGACAGCAGAATCCTATGGGTATGCTGATGGTCACATTGAATAGGCGACACAAGCTTTTAAACGGGGAAGATCTACAATTTGGAGGACTGGAAATCTAGGCAGGCCTAAAAAGACTTGTGTTACACAAACCGGACCAGAAATGTTAAATTAAATTCCGTAATTGAAAATCTTCATACTGTGGCCGAAGCATTAAATTCCGAAGATTCTGAACTGTGGAAAGCGGCAATGCAAGCACAGTTAAATTCATTGGTTAAAAACAAAACCTAGGAATTAGTCGACAAACGAAAGGGTAAAAATTTTATTAGTTGTAAATGGATTTTCGTGATTAAGCGCAAAGCAGATAGTTCCATTGAGAAATACAACTTCGACTATACAGAATCATATGCCACAGTGGTACACGATAAGATTTGTGTTGGCGTTGGCAGTAAATTATCAGTTACTGGTAAACTATGTGGACATCGTGGCTGCATATTAAAACGATGATTTAGATGCAAAAGTGTTTATGAGACAACCATCATTCTTTGAAGATGAACAATATTTCCAAAGAGTGTGCAAGTTAAATCGATCATATAGAAAAATTAACAGACATACTGATTTTGATGAAATTTAACAGATGCAAATCGGTCAACTGCGTGTATGTAATGAATGGCGGATACAAAATAAACATAAACTTAGCTCTCTATGTAGATGATTTGCTAATTGCATTTTTATCAGAAACGGATATGAAAAATATATTAAAAAATTTGCATTAACATTAGAAGCGATTGACGGAGGACCGGTATTGTATTACTTAGGAATTTAAATTGAGAAGGACTTGAACCTCAATTAGTTCAATATCCATTAATCAAGCAAGATACACTGAGCAATTAATTGTCCAGTGGAATATGGCAGACTGTAATAATTTGTGATAATTTAAAGGTTAAGCAATATCAATTACATATTGGAGGTGTTACATTATTACTGAGCTCATTTGACATATTGAATCTAATTTCTAAATTAGTGACATTTTAGCAATTTCAAATGTGTCTCTTTTTTCTGGATTTTTGAGCAGTCAACACAAAAATTGCTAAATAATTTGATAATATTATTGTAATGTTGAAATAAAAAGTTCCTGTTCTTATCAATATTATACAAAGAAAAATTCGCTTTTCTTTTGCCGGGGAAAGTATACCTTATTGAACATCAGGAGGATTGATGTACTTAACAGGTATCAGTACAACTGATATTTCACACCGTTGTGTCTAGATTATCACAATTTAATTCACATCCACATCCACAACACTTTATACAGGGTGGGCCATATGAGTGTTGGCGATTTAATTCTTCAATTTCTCGGTAACGCCCGGCGCGGGGTGGCGGGGGGATATGTTGTTCGCTGCGCCGCTTCCTAGAAATTTAGTCGCCATGGAGCCGTACATGGGAGTGCAGCGAGCATTTTGTGTCCGAACGTATTACGAAAACAATAAATCAGTGATTACTGCACGACGTTTGTATCGGCATGAACACGGCTTACACGATTTAAGTGAAGTTCCAAGCGCCAATGTGATACGAAAATGGATCAGAATGTTCGAAACAACCGGCTCAACAGTACCAATTACGGTTCGTGGTCGCCCAGTTTCTGCAAGATCAGCCGACATTGTGGAGCGTGTTCGTGTTTCAGTTCACGACGGTTAGAGCGAACAATTATTGCAACATGCTAGCAGACTTTTTAGTGCCAGCTTTGCAAGAACTTCAAGGCGATACCTCGAGGATGTGGTTTCAACAGGATGGGGCCACATGTCATACGGCCATGGTATCCATAGAGCTGCTGAAAAATGTTTTTCCTGGAAAACTCATTTCGAAAAGGGGTGATATTAAATGGCCCCCACGTAGCCCCGATCTCTCTCCATGCGATTATTTTATATGGGGCTACCTCAAATCGGTAGTCTACGAGAATAATCCGACCAATTTAGAGCAGTTGAAGAGGAACATTATTCAGGAAAGTAACAAAATACCGAGAACAACTTTTCAACGAGTTTTCCAAAATTTGCGACTTCGGTTCCAAGAGTGTCAAGCAGCCGAGGGAAGCCATTTGGACAACATTATTTTTAAGTCTTAAAAATTCCCATGCTTCTACTTTTTAAAAATACAAATATATTTTTTTTATGTTACGTAGTTTTTTTTAATTGAATATTTAAACCGCCAACACCCTTATGGCCCACCCTGTAGTAGCGAAACACACACTTAGACATTTGAAGCAAACAACTAAAGCATCGTTAAAATTGTACAAGAGCAATAAAATGATAAATTGATATGTTTCACAGACTTAGAAAGGGCAACGCATGCTTGTGTTCGCAAATCATATTGTGTATTTGGCTTATTTCTGGCAGATGGATCTATAGCATGGGAATCAAAGAAGCGGAATATATTGAATTGTGTTAAGGAGCCAAACAAGTTTCATTGCAAAGAAGTTTGTTGAAAGAAATGGAAGTTCAAAATCATCAAGAAGAACTTAGAATCATATAGAATCAAGGTGCTCAATTTCTCGTCAATCCTGCAAAAATCCTGTTTTACAAAAACAAAGTAAGCATATCGACATACGAGTACGGTTTCATTACATCAGAGACAAGTACCAATCGAATGAAATAAATATGAATTACGTGGCAACTTCAGAAAACGCTGCAGAAATTTTGACAAAAATACTTACTAAAGGTAAACATATGGCTGCATGTAAACTTTTGAGATTGCATTTTTGAGAATTGTACAAAAATTAGTTGATAGCATATTTGAGTTGAGTCGGAGTTTGTGGTATATAGTTATATTGAAAAAATTCAACTACATTCTACTTTGATATTTGTATTATTTTTGAATCAAAGAACTCCTTGAGTATGCACTGATATGTAAAATTTTTCTCGCCATTGTTCTAAAAGTCGTTCTGAAATAAACTATTGATATTTTTCATCAAAAAATATGAAAACAGAAAATATTTCTTACAATAAGAATTAACATCTATTGTGTCCTGTAATGTAAAACTGGTCGAAATTTTAACGTAATGAAGCAATATGTTAATCAGTCCTACTTTCTGCGTTGAGTTCAATTCAAAATTTGAAAATGTGTTTGCTAAACAAAGCCTAAAAAGTAATAAATAGATTTTAATAACTTTGCAAGAAAACTGACATTATACAGAGTGGCGCAATAGATCGTGCATATTTAAAAAATAGATTAAAAAATAAATACAAACGGTATGGTTAAAATGAATTTAAGGCATTGTAAAGTAATAAATGGGGTTAATTTTTTAAAAATACCATCATCTAAATGGTGACCCTCTCCACGACGGCACTCCTCTAACCGCAAACGAAAATTATCGAAAACTTTCTTCAGTAATACTGGTGTAATGGCTGCCATTTCACCACGGATATTCTTCTTGAGCTGAACGATGTTTCTTGGATTATTACTGTGGACTTTATGTTTGAGGTATCCCTACAAAAAAAAAATCAAGAGGCCTCAAGTCTGGACTACGTGGGGGCCATGGGATATCACCTCTTTTCGAAATCAGTCTGCCAGGGAACATCTGTTTCACCACCGCCATGGAGTCATTTGATGTGTGACAGGTAGCTCCATCTTGTCGGAACCAAGTTCTGGAATTCACCACCCTGCGCCACCCTGTATTAAGCCACTATAGTAACAACATTAAGATTGTACTTCATGTCCCTGATTCAATTTATTTTAAACACTATTGGAGAATGTACAAGCTCTTGAACATTGGTCATACAGACGCGATACCGGCAACTATTTTCAGCAACGCTTTTAACACCTTCTGCAACATTATTTAATGTTACTGTTTAATATCTGTTCCCATAAACCTGAAGTTTCTGAAAGGAATGAAATGGAATGAACAAAGTAAAATATAACTCCATAAAGGCATTGCCGATAATGAATTTTTAACTCGAACTATGTAAATACATTGGCAGAAAAACAACCAATATAGGAAACAGCAAGAACTTCCGCATTCAAAGTATTATTCAATGCCTTCGAATCCTTTAAGCTGTTGCTGAAGCATGAATGCATTACAGAAACATTTTTTCTTCTTTTCATTTGCATTTTAATAAGATTCTCTTTTTAAATTTCCGTCAGCGACAGTATTTCCTACGGCATTCTACACAAAACTTCTTTTGAATGTCTTTTAGCAGATACCGAAGTAAGACCGAAAAGATATAGCACACAGTACTATATTAGATTATTGTTTGGATGTGATATTTTAATGTTCGATAGATCAAAAGGTAGTACGCGCTTCTACCATTCAATAGGTCATGAGCTCAAATTTATGTGGCGTCGATGTTAGTTTAAAAATTAAACACGTCACGAGGATGCAAGTTCGAGTTTAATGCACTTCACCGTGGGAGGATAAAATCAAGTTTAGTGCACCTCAAAAAAACACAATTCACAATAAAATAAAGCATAACCTCATTTTAACTTTGGGAATTTGTAACAATGCTAAAGAAGACATTGGAGAAGAATTGCTCCATCTATCTGATACAATCCCTTTTATATGTAATGGGAGGTGAAGTCCTTGCTCTTCAAAGGAAAGAAAGACGGAAGGCCTTCGATGTGTGTGTGGTCTTCCAAATCATGCCTAATTGAAGTCTCCCAAACCATTGGCCAAAAAATCAGAAAAATATATAATAACAAATTTTCGGGCTGTTTTAAATGACGCTAAGTAGTATTAATTTATTATCAATTAAAATAGAAATTGTTTGTGGTTGCTTATGCACCAATTGCGGCGCACCAATTGTGATACAATGAGAAATTCAAATAACGATGTTATTCGATGTATTTAATTCTTTTTTTTATTCTATAGAAAATTCAATTTTATTTTATAGAACTAATTGGTTTTAAATATGATAAACCATAAATGACCTCCATGTTCATTCACGCAGATGCGACACCTGATCAAGAAATTATTCATTGTGGCCTGAAGGGTTGAGATCGGGTTACGGTTTTAATTGATAGCTTCAATTCAGTTAAATTCCTCGGTTTCGTTTTATACACCCCATAAAAAAGTCTGATGTAGTCACGTCAGGTGACGTTGGGGTTAGCTGAAAGTGGAGTTTCTGGATATTAATTTGTTTGGGAATTTCTTTTGGAGCTCCGCCGTAACCGGTCTGGCTAAACACCTTAAACCACTACCCAGTATTATTACTTCAGACTATTTTTCCTCCTATTAGTCATCATTACATTACTTGGATATAATGTCAAAGATTGATTTTATCCCATTTATACCTCTGAAATTATACTAGGAAATATTTCTTCACAATTTTGAATGAAAAACAATTTTATAAGATAACTTCTATTATCAAACAATACAATCTATCTTCACATTTCATTTTCAAAGATTATTTCTTTCATTCAAATTTAAGTAGTCAAACGAGCTATGTCTTTCCAGGATGAAATGTCAGACATCACGACAATTCTACGGTTAAATCTCCCATCATCTGCTTCTTTACACTCAAAAAAACTCGTACCGAATTTATGTTGAAAAAATATTCGAAATAAGTATATCAAATCTACCCAGTGCTAGTAAATTTCACTTGAAATGAGGAAGTGAAACTTGAATTTACTAATTTTTGTTGAAATTGAGTATGATTGAAAATAATGCATGCTTAAAACAAATAACCAAACTTCTTGATATAATGTTCATGCTGCTTTTGAACAAGGATGTGTGGACATCAATTTTACTCAGTTGAAGTCATTATACAGGGTGGCGCAATAGAACGTGCATATTTAAAAAATAGATTAAAAAATAAATACAAAAGGTATGGTTAAAATAAATCTAATTAATTGTAGAGTAATAAATGGAGTTTATTTTTTAAAAATGACATCATCTAAATGGTGACCCTCTCCACGACGGCACTCCTCTAACCGCAAACGAAAATTATTGAAAACTTTATTCAGTAATACTGGTGTAATGGCTGCCATTTCACCACGGATATTCTTCTTGAGCTGAACGATGTTTCTTGGATTATTACTGTAGACTTTGTGTTTGAGGTATCCCCACAAAAAAAAGTCAAGAGGCGTCAAGTCTGGACTACGTGGAACAGTCTGCCAGGGAACATCTGCTTCACCACCGCCATGGAGTCATTTGATGTGTGACAGGTATTTACTATTCTTGAACTTTCAATTTCTGGAGCCAAAAATCCGTCCAACATCTCAACATGCAATATGCACGTTCTAGTTTATTCTTCACCTAAAGTAGTTAGTTTTGTTAATTTTTCATTCTAATGATTTAATTATTGGAAATTATATCAATTTAGGAGAATGGTAAATATTTATATATGGAACGACCTGGTTCATGAGAAAGCTACATAAATTTGTTCTCAAAATGACTCCAATCGACTTCGGTACCAACGGCTGTACGGATGTACAGGGTGATTGATAAATGTTGCTACCAAGATGTTACTTAAAGATGTTCAAAGAATTCTCTTTTCCGGAACTATACCGAAAGATAATCCCTTTTTGCAGTTATATTCACAAAAAGTTTTTTTTTTTTTTGACATGTTTAGCTGTTTAGTTTAGATTATTATTGTAATTTAGAAACAAAACCATTGAGCATGGATTTCGTTTTTCTATACATCATACACAAATTCCCAAACATTAATTTGAACAACTTACTGTTGTTGTTAATGTTAATTTTTTCTGTTGAAATTTTGCACAGAAATATCGCATAACCATCCAAAATCCAAAAAATCATTTCAGTAGATAAAAGTCCCTGTACAAAATATGAACCGCACATTGGGAAATATCCTTACCTTTGTAATTTTATTACAATTGTTTCAATTTCCAACGACTATCATTTGGTTTAATTATGATGAGATCGAACCAACTTTCTAAAATCTGTTATTAGCATTTGATTGATGCAAAGAGAAAAAAGAAAAAACGTTGATGTACCCCAAATTTTGCTTTTGAAATGTACCAAATGGCGAAATCTTTTTGTTCGAGAAACGTGAGCTGTAGGCATCAATGTGGAAGTAAGAAGTTTAGTAAAATCAAATTCTTCAACTCAAAACGAATACGGCGGAAATGACGTAGTAAAGGTAATGATTATTTATAACTGAATAATTGGTTATAATTGCTAACAGTAATGGAATTGTCTATAATAGTCCAAAGCTACTGCTATTGTTATAGTAATAATAGTTGAAAAATAGTTCGTTACAAATGAATTGAAGAATTTTTTCTACAATTTTAACTTCTATTCATTAATTAAAAGCCATAATGGTGATAGACACGACAAAAAGCCATCACAACCCATACTGAGGCTCGCAATGGTTATTAAAAATTAAAAAATCAAACGATAAGAATTTTCACGGGAAAATGGTTTTAATGTTAAGAAAAATAAATTAAGAAAAATAAATAAATTAAAATTGATGAGTCGGAATAACTTGTTACATGTAAGCAAAAGGAAAATATAATTTTTCCAATATTTTTTTAACAGTTTTAACAATTATTCATTAAATAAAAGCTGACGTGTAAAGGTTGTTGACAAATATGGTAAAGATTCATCAGAACTCATGCCTTAATGTGAATGACGTGGTTATTGCAAAATACTAAAATAGCAAACAATTTTCTTTAAAAAAACTTGAAACGTTGATGTAGGAACACATGTAAGAAAAGAGAGGGTTTTTGATAAGTCGACTTAGGTTTTATGACAAGTTAACAACGGCTCACTGAGCTTACGTGTCGCAACGGGGAAGAATTGGTATTGGTATATCAGAAGTAATATAACTTTATAAGGGACTGCTCAAATGAATTTGGCCATCTCCTTTTAATATCTCTTAATATGTGTACGTAAATAATTCTTGGTAATGTTAAAAATATTTTTTGCTCTCCATTTTCCACAATCTTATAAAACGAAAAAATTTACGACCAATATTCCTCTACACATTTTACAAAGTGTTAAAAGGCTGTGGTGGAAAATAAAAAATTGTATACGATACAATAATAACGGTTTATAACACAACAGATTACGATAATATGAACAATAAAATGTCGATTTTTACGATATATTTTACTCACATTTACACACATTAGAGACAATTTGTGAAAAAGTTGAAGATATTAACGATATTGATATTCATTTCTCAATAAAAATTTGGTATTAATCTTTGAATACATTTTAGAAAAATTACTCAAACTTTTCATTTGGGAAAACGAAAAAAAAAACAAAAAGTAAACACATTTTATTTTAACATAAATAGAAATAAATATCGATGATTTAATTTTCTCCATAAGAATGTGCAAATACTACAATTTACAGGAAATTTCGGATCGTAAAAAGTTTAAAATTAAAAAAATGAATTCCTTTTTGATATAAAAAGTGGTCTGTAAGGACTAATGAAGGTGTAGCCATACAACTACATATAAGAAATGGCTGGATATGAAGTTCCTGTGGGGAAATCAATTTTAGTTATTGAAGAAACTGCAATAATCTGAAATTGACAGAAAAGGCGATATTTAAAATTTTTCAAATGTATGTATGTGCAAAGTCGATATCTTGCCGTTCTTTAAAATAAACTAAAAATTTATACAGTTTTTGAAACAAAAACTCTTTTAATGCTGAATTTTTAATTAAACTTAATGGTTTATTTAGTAAAACAATTAATTTAAAAAGAACAACATAAACACGTGCTTAATACACAAATCGTTCTAAAAAACAAATCGTTTTAATAAGCAAATTGTTGTATGTAAAATTTAAATTAAATCATATTTAAAAATCATGTTTTTGATTCCAGAACCCGATAGTCTTCTTACGAGTGCAGTAACGCCAAAATATTTAAGCGGCTTTAGAAAGCAGTCTTTCAAAAAAAATTAAGGTAGCAACGGCAGGAATCTCCTTTTAACGACTTTCAAACATACCAATATTAACTCCTTATGACTTGTCAAATGATAAGAAGATTAATCTTCTAACCCTGTTTCAAGTTGCACTTTTGTGTCTATGAAAAGATTAGAACTTGCTGTTTACCTGTCTTTTCGAATTAAATTTTCAGAGATTTTATAATGTTTCAATGAAGGGAGACATCTTTCGATTTTTTTTTTTTGCATCTACCTCTTCTGGTACCTTCCAAACTGGAATATTTCCTATCTTTTACCGGCAATACTTAGTTGCGGCAATATACGCTACGAAAGTGTAACTAAGCCTCTTTCAATACTTTCCACTCAAATGGCCGTTTGGAACCATATGTTCATATCTATTTGTCAATTAAAATAAATTCAGCAAAATTTAGCAAATATCGTGCATTACCACACTGCTGGTACATCTCATAAAAGTTGGCTGATTTTTCGAAATTCAGATGACCCTATAATATTTCCGATTAAAAATTAAAACTTTGTTCTTTGTCGAACTTTATAATGTATGACAATCGTTTTCTGGCAACTCCATTACAAATTTTTTACTGTAATTTTCGGTAAATTTCAATACTGACTCATTATTGCGGCTTAATGCTGTGAGCTAAAGTGAATATAACACAGAATTATATTTAATGAGACCACAGTAAAAGTTTGGCTTTGCTAAATTCAGTTGTAGATATTGGTAGAAATTTCATCGATACTTTGGTGAAAAAGTCCAATGGAATCTGCTTCAAAAATTGATGTTTTACAACTACAAACTTCTACTGAGGCTATTTCTCTATGTTGGCACAACTGCAAAATCTTTTATATTATACAAAAACATTGTCAACAAAAAGGCATCTTAAATTAAATTAAATTTCGATTCATAGAATCCTAAATAAACTTGGAGAGACAAGAACGCTAAATGTATGAAAATTATACAAAATTTTATGGTTGTGGTTGTCAAAGGAAAAACTACAATAAATCATTAAATATGTGGTATGAAAAACAGTAAATATGTATTTTCTTTTAGCTTTCCAAGCCTAAGCTTTATGAGGGTTTATTCTCTCTTCTATACTCTGGAAATATGTGCTTCTCTAGTTCTGTTAATAGAATCTTATGAATTATTACGCATAACACCTTTGAAGGCCAACAAGTTTTTGCAAAATTACTTTAATCTTAATTCATTAATTAAAATGTTTCATTGGCTCGCATTTGTCTTTTGTTTATTGGAATTACATAAAAAACCTAAGCATTATTTTCTTCAAACAAATAAAACGTACATAATGTCAGATGCAAGAATTATATATGCAGTTTTTATGAGCCTAGCCTTTCCGTTTGGATGGCAAACAACGCAACTACAAACAATACATTTTTCTAATTTATTTATTTATGTCAAGGATGACGCTTTCAACCCTGTTGATAATTCTACGCATTAATGCGAAATAAACATTGTTAAAAATGATTCATTATAAGAATATGAGCAAAGAGAATAACCGAAAACCAAGGAATTGTGAAATACAACAACTTTGTTACGCCGTTGAGACACAAAGGCAGTATTATTTAACTCTTAAAATTAAATGAAATCAGAAATAAGCCCTTATCATGCTCGAAATCAAACCAAATGAGTACATATTCATTTGCACTCGATTAAAGGTGAAATGAATAATTATGAATATAAATAGTGAATACTGCTGTGGTTCAACTGAAGGCTTTTAATTGAACAAACTGAGTCAATAATTGGGAGCAGCCAAACAAACATTACGGTTTATTGATTTAAGTACGAAGTAATATTAATTGTTTTCTAATTGTTCTTGTCCATTTTGAAATCAGCGACGTTTGGGCAAATTTGCAATTGCTAAAATATGCTTTATTGGATCTTCATTAAATGAATAAAGCGGTTAGAGGAAACAATTTTTCTCTCTTTGTAGGATGCCATCGTCAGACAGCGAATTCAGCATAAGCACTATTTGGCAGAGCATATTTTATATTATGCGCATGACAAAGTGTAAGAACGAATGAAAATCCTTGACCGCTATTATGAAAATTACTGTTCTCCTACAGCCTCTTTTAGTAGAAAAATTCTGATTTTTGTTGCAGCGGATGTTTCGTTTGGCGGCTTCGAAAACCCACACAAATCGATCAGCATGAGCGCATATACAATAAGTCACTGTGAGAAGCCGTTTCCATTATTTTAGCATGAGCAGTCTAAATATAGTATATGAATTTTTGCATACTATAGTTATCATATAATGAGCCGGAAGGCTTTAAATTACAAGCCAAACAGCTAAAGAAAAATATTGGGAATCCTCGATATCATCAGTGAACAAATATTTTTGTGTCCATTAGAAGGTTGATATTAATGAGAATTACTTATAACTATCAGGCCTGTCACAGAAAACCATTTCGATCGAAATGGTTTCCATTTCGTAATTTGCTTCTCCAGACAATCAAAACCTCAAAATTTTTTCGTTTTGAAACCACTTTCAATTATGTAAATGGTTTTGGTTTTTTTCCTATCTTAAACTAAAAAAATGTCTTTGCAATTGGTTTATGTTAATAAAAGATACTGTTTTTTAATAGATTGCGGTGAAAATAAACATATTAATGATTAATTTAAACAATTATCGCGTTTTTTTCGTGTAAACCACATATTTCTTCAAAGTAAAAGTAACTAATTTGCAATAACATTGCATACTGGCAAGTTTTGACGAAACAAAACGAAAGGCACAACAAACAAAATAATTTTTGAAAACATGTATGGAAAATTTTTCTTAAATTATTTTATTTAGTAACAATTCGCGTTATTTTAGGAGAAAACATAGGAGTCCCGCACAAGAGCGTATATTGGCCGAGTTTATGGATGCCCACCAGGACATAGCTAAGGGGTATGTAAAGGGAGATAGGGTGGCAGCTGAAGCGTTGTGGGCTGAACTAACCGCAAAATTAAATTCCTTCGGTCCACCAACCAAGGACATCAATGGGTGGAAAAAAACCTGGGCGGACTGGAAGGTGTTTGTAAAAAGAAAGCTGTGCCACAACAAAAAAGAGGACAGAAAAACTGGTGGCGGCCAATACAACAATTACGTCCTAAACGATGTCGAGGATACTGTGACGCGGGTGTCAGGACTTCATCGAAGTGTTGATGGAGTTCCTAGCGCGAGAACTTTAATTATCGTCTTGTCACTTGTAATAATTTTAACACTTTTGTTTATTTTAAAACATATGGTCTTTGCTTTTTTCTTTGCGTTCTTTATTCTTTGCGTTGCCATATAAAAAAAAACGGGATATCTTCAATTTGGG
The DNA here is from genome assembly GCA_019455685.1 of Philornis downsi. Lineage (NCBI taxonomy): Eukaryota > Metazoa > Arthropoda > Insecta > Diptera > Muscidae > Philornis > Philornis downsi. The sequence goes on from JAHXMU010000395.1 coordinate 2,133,459, forward strand.
AATTAACAAAATCGATCGATTTCTGAAGAAGGTTAAACCATATCAATCGATTTGGAAAATGAGAATTCGAAACCATATCAAAAATTCTGTGACAGGCCTGTATAAGGCCCATATTCAATGACATTTAACTCTGGTGGGACCAATTCAAAACACAGTGGAAGCTGCGTTTTGCAAAAGCGATGGAACCAATTTTTGCCGATTCGTTTATACGAGTATAGGGATACGATACAATTTAAACTTAAAGGTCTATTTGCATATTTGCAACGGCAAATACACATACATTTGTGATGAATATAAATATATACATAAATAAATTAAACAAAAGAATTAAAAACTCTAATTTTAATGGAAACTAGCCGCTCGCCCCACCAGTTAAGTGAAATAAAAAACATTTTCGTTAATCGTAACTCATCTCCCTACATAAAAGAGAACCTGGCAATGCAACGGCCATTTCTTCAATCGTGTCCAAATATAAATAGACCGACTTAACAATTTACGATACTGTCACTAAAATTTTATAAAATACGTCCATTACGAAAGTCCATAAATCCCGTTTAACAAAGGGTTAACACAACGTCTTTAATATTATAGCATACATATGTAATAAATCGCTTACTATTATCCCCAATTGTTTACGAGATGCGATCCTCTAAATCCGCATGTTGTGGGGGCGATGTCACTCCCCCTTTTCATAAATTTAAACTATGGTAACATAACCTGTTACTTTGACCTCTATACTGACAAAATACGTGTCAAAGCTCATTGTTTTGCTAAGACATACTCCATTCGCTGATAGCATATATAAATAATGATATATTTAAATCCGTAATAGAAGTGATCATTCAAAATATTACGTTGGGTGGCCGGGGAGCGAACTCTTTCCCATTCATAACCTTATTTAGATCATGACATTTTCATGAATAATTAAAACGTACTGTGCCTCAGAAACAAGGCCGCTATATTAGATTCTTGAAATGAGGCGCGGCACCTCCTTATTTTTCCCAGGATACATTCGCTTCTATATCAGTAGTGTATGTGCAAAATCTCCTCTTTATGCCAGTAGCATAAGTACGAAAACAATTTTTCATAATATTCATTCATTCAACAAATTACTAAATCCAATCAAAACCTTTCAATCCAATCAATCTCTACCTATAATATAGCCTACGATTCCCTATTGGTTCACGTAAACATATTGTGAAAACCTCATGGCAATTAGACGCCTGTTCGGAATGAAGACACAAATATACAAACACTAAATTTTATATATATAAATTTTAAAATTTCATTTATAAAAAAATTTAAGAACCACAAATGTTATGAATTTTTCCCCATTTAACGACAAGGGATAGCTGTAACAGGAGGGATTTTTTGAGCTGAAGCTTCTTAGAGTTTCAGGCGAGTATAAACAGCTCTTAACTTTGTTACGCAAAGATGGTGCAACGTTTAAATATCAACTACCTCTGTAAAATTATTTAATTATATCCTTCCCGCTTTAATTTCAATAAAATCTTTAAAACTAAATCTTAAAAAAAAAAATCCAACGTCGGGAAGATTCCAGGCAACTAGAAATTACCTTCAATATTTAAAAGTAGACAGGAGCTGAAAAATCGACCGCGACGAAGCTCAGGTACTCTCCACTTTGGATTGCTGTCCACGATGTTGTGGAATATTTTCTGATTTTTCATAAGATAAGTATGCATAACGAATATTTCTTTTTATCCATAATACCGTCTTAGCTTGTACGTCCAACGAAATATCCAGTGAACATATTTTTAATATTTCTTTTAACACACCGCAACAGTTATAACGAAGCCATTAAAAAATAAATTAACTGAGATAATTCCCAATACCAATCGGTTTCCATGGTATAATGTTTATAATTTGTTAATAAATTTGTAGAAATACCGAAAACTCCCATTTTACCAGAGGTGGATTTAGTCAATATATGGGCATATATTTTAAAGATATTGTAAAAATCAAATTTTAAGCAAGCTTGGAATGATCTTCGTATAGATACGTTTTTATCTAATTTCACGATTTGCACAATTTCATTCTTATGCCTCCCGATTAGAACAGTGCGGACGGAAATGCTTTAATCGGAATAGATTTTTATGATGGTCGGGAATGTATATGCTTTATACGGCCTCAGGTTGCTATTTATAGTTGCTTCAAACGAAAGCATATTCTGCATTGAAATTTACACAATTTTGAATTTTTTGATGAAAAACTTGTAAGGGATTTGATTAAAGTTCAAAAGCAGTCCGCCGTAATGGCCGAGTGAGTGAAGCGACATCGCTAAAGAGTAATAAACTCAATTACGAAACGATTCACCGAGGAGGCAAATGTTTTTTAAAATCTTCTAACGACTAAAAAAAAAAAAACATTTGATTGGGAGCTAAAATTAATATTTCCCTGACTCATCATAAAAATTTGTAAAATATTTGGTTCCTTTAAAAAATACATGCAAATTTGAAATATAAATCCAGCTGTCAAAAACTGTACATTTTGCGTCCCTTTTTACAAGCAACCTTATCCAATGCAATTTTTATGAAGCAAAGAAAACAAAAAATATTTTTGTACGGAAACAATTTAAAAAATTTTTATTCTGTGGAATTTGTCTCTCAGGATTCTTTTTTATGGTACATTTTTTTAGAAAAGTCTGTTTGCTCTGATTTCCAAGATTTGAGACTTTCTTACGATTTTCTTAACAAATTTGGCGAAGAGCCATCTAGATAGTTTTTTGTATGATATCAAGGTATTTTTTAAACATACGTTTTGTTTGAATCCGAACCCAACATTAATTTAAAATAGTCCTAATTTTATCATCTTTCCTGTATTATGAATATTTTCTTCCCTTGTTTAGATTAATCACTCAAACAATATTCTAGCAGTAAGTTTTGTTAATAGACGGAGGCTTATTAAACTTTACTTATAACGATATAAGTTCAGTTCGTCTCTAAATCTCAGTCAATTAAGTAATCCTCAGTTATGGCATAGAGGAAAAGAATCGTTGAAAGAGCTGAAATATGCTGTAATTTTTACCTAACTATCATCAATAATTTATTACTGTGGCCCTGAAGGTGAAATTTAATATTTACGTGCTTTTGCGTTCCCATTTCTCTAAAACCTCTTGAGCAAATATTTGTCGATGTTCCAAACCCCCCATACCCGCTAAAACACATTTTAAGAACGTTTATTCAGTGTTTCCTTCAGAAATTTGATACTTTAACCGAATTTGACTTTTAGAAATTATTTATATATAAACTATGCTTGTTGTAAATACCGCTATTGCACATACTGATTCAAGAATGACACTAAACAACTATACGCGAGTTGAAATAAACAATACTCAATACAAACGATTTGTTTAAAATGCCAGATGAATTTATATTGTTAAACAAACCCCATTGCTTTTTACATACTTCAAAGCCAGATTTTGTTCACCCTTTTTCATCCATTCCACAGATTTTCTTCTGCCCAAATACCTAACAAATTTCTCTTTCAATTCAAATGTCCTAATATAACGCAATTTAAAAGGGAATAATGGGTCGGAACTAAAAACTCCATTTATTCAATAAGTGTTTAAATGGTGTGAACGTTACAACAAGTCTTATATAAGAGTATGTGATGTAATAACTTTGTTGCCATAAACAGAAAACTTTAATAGTAAAAAATTCAACAAGAATAATATGTGAATCAAAATAGGGTCCCTTTGACAAGGGCAGCCATAATGTAGAAAAAGAAACGAAAATCACTTAAGACCACTTGACCGTAAACATTGAACTGAATTCAGATCTAATTTATTGGAATAATGGAGCTAAGTGTGTGACACAATATGGCTCCCATACATGGTGACCAACAATACATCATCATTGCTGTGAGAAACATGGATACCAAATGTGATAGTTGATATGAAAAGCCTTTGATGCAACTGACGAAGGCCCAAACTCTTTGCACTCATAGCAAATAAGGTAAAATCAGAAATATCAATGGAAGAAAAATTCCAATTTTCAACCAACAAAGATTTTGCTTTCATTTTATGTCTCCTCCACACAAAAACTGTCATAGATTTCAAATTCAGCACAAGAGAACGTAGACGATATTAGTTGGAGTGGAAATTGTGTCAATAAAGGGGAAGTAAAAAGTAACAAGCGAACGTTAGAAAATGAAATGAAAAGAAAACATTTTAAGGTCTTCCGTTTCTCGTGCACTCTTTTCTATGTGGAGAAGTGCTGGAATTGTGATACATAAAGCAATGGCATCATATACAGAATGTCATAGAAATAAATCGCATTAATAATTTAGCTATAAAAGTTAGGTAATCGAATCGTAATTTGAACATATTAGTTAGGAGTTTTTAGAACTATTTCAGAAAAGTTGAAATTGTGAAAATCGTGAAAATTGTGTTTATTTTGTGGCCGAAATATTAGTGCTGATTTTATATCAGATTAACAGAAATACATCGATACGCTTTATTATCGTCGGCTAATTGGCATGACATGGAATATTTCTGCGAATAAGTTTGTCGAAAAATATTAACTAAATTAAAAACGTATTTGCTGAAGATTTTCGACTTTTGTTATCTCAGAAAAACATGATCCGCTTATAATAAAGTGCTAAAGTTATTAAAAATTATAGTATGAGTTTTAAAAAGCATAACACACAAGAAAATTATTTGATGTTTGCGACGGCTTTATTATTTAATTCTGTATTTATTATTGAATTTCAATCAGCGAGAGAGCCTAAGGATTCGTAGCAGTGCCAATGATATACAAGATGTGCCTGTAGATGCTCCTAAAATACAATCGTCAATGACAGCCACCAATCTGAAATTTGAAAAGATTAACCTTTATTGGGAAATGTGACACTCACACCTTCCCCCAATTAATCATAACGTAGGGAAAAATTGAGAATTGAGATTCTGGTGGAACTTTATATTGTAGTACATTGTGCTCGTTTAGACAGACGTTTATATCAAATCCTCCAAAATGCATTAATGAGCATTTAATCAGTACCTTACAGTATGACTGACTGAAAATTAACACATATGAGTTTACGCCCTTCTACCGCAATTGAGGAATTTTGTAATTTTCATATAAGGGCGATCATAAGAAATCTTTAATACTTAATGTTTGCCCAATTTAATCATATTCTAAGCATTTAAAATGATACTATCGCATTCTAATCTGAGTAGATATAACTGAAATATTGTTTGAGGTTTTAAGATAGGGGATAAATTAATGTAAGAGGGAAAATTACCTCAATTGACAAGTTGTGGTATATTTCACAAATATTAAGATTGACTTAATAATTTTCGGCGAATTATAAAAAAAATATATATAATTTGTTCAATTTCTCCGCTTACTCAATTTCTCTCTCGCTGATTTTAGGTTTATAAGCCAATTCGTATGTGTGATATCATATTGTGCTAAATTTATTGCAATTGAAATTAGAAATATATGTTTGAAAGTAAGTAAATTGCATAGGAGTTCCCAGAGAGGCTTTGGTATTTAAAATAAAATTTCATCAAATTTAAATTTAAGCAATAGCACATTACGCATTAATGATTGCAGGAGAAAAATAAATTTGAATAAAGCTTCCAATTTATGTGGAAGCCACCAGAAGGGATGTGCTAATGCAATAATTTTGTGATGGGGAAATGGCAACCAATTGCATAATCTCCAATAATATTATAAGTATAGGATTGTCATAAGAGGGAAGCACTACTTTATAATGTATCTTACCTTTTTATGCAATTTTTCATTATTCGAAAGAATTGATTTTCCGGAAAATATGTTTTCAAGTATGCTATTCAAAAAACATTCTATTGATAAGTGTTTCCTCATAATAATTGTAAAAAACTGCTTTTGCTTTTGAAAAAGCGTCTATTGGTGGTGATTTGTATTATTTATATTTTTATTTTTACGCTTTGAAATTGACTACAATATTGTGGACGACATTGATGGCGAGATCTCTGAGTATTGGTAGCTTTTACAAATGGAACGACAAACTTAGTATATCGGACATCACATGAAGGACGATTAACAAATGTTTCTCCCAAAAACTTTGAATGGGGCTCCTTTGAGCCGACTACCAAAAATTCTGTTTTTGGTATTTTACACCAACGTGTTTTGCTTTATTTGCGAGGAATTATAAATGAAAATCGAACAAAAGTTATTAAATATTTTATTATTATAGTTGTGAAAGTGGTTTATCCTTTACTAGAAGCAATAAATATGCTCGAACCTTAGAAAAGGTAAAATGTGATTCATTCTAATTTTTTACTTAAAACGGGCAAGTACAACTTAAACTAATTTGTTCGAGTAAGCAAGTTTCCTCGAATAATTTTCTTCAGCTTACTAATTAAAAACAAAAATAGTATGTGGAAAATAATGTTGAGTTCGCATTGTACTTAATTTGATTCCAAGTTGCAAAATATATCACAAATTATCAAGTACAATCCTAATACTTGTTAGTTCAGCTGTACTTACATTTAGGAGAGATGAAGATACAAATGAAATACTTGACGTGACACTTGCTTAATTTCTGTCAAGAAATAATAAAATGTGATAAATAATGAACTCAAATCAAATACATCTCTATCTCATCTCATCTTTTCTTTAAAATTTATTTTAGGTAAATGTAAATAAATCTTGCAATCTCATTAAAGATTTTTAATGATAGCTAATATGAAAAATAGACCTAAATCTGAATTCAAAGCTGTTTCATAATTGAGTTCAAATATTACCGTAAATACTGTACTCGACCACTATGTTTTCATACATAACCGCAATACTTTTAAGACCACAAATGCTAGCTTTTAGACACACTGAAATTAAATCTTTAAACTTAATTTGACAACTTTAATTAAAGCATAATGAAGTGTGGAACATGACAAAATTAATTCAAGTACATAAACAGGGTCGTTCTAAATTTTAAGTTGAAGTGTATAAATATTTAAAAAAAAAGTGACGTTGAAAATTTTTGCACTTTATATGACAACCATCATGACAACCATATATGACACTATATGACAATCATATCAAACATTAATAATGGAACTGTTGTTTATTTTCAATTCATATGCATCTGCTTTGTTGCTTGTACCCATTTGATATATGTATATGAAAACTAATAACAAATGTATTTGACTGTAATTCAATCGTACTTAGTTGATTTTAATTATGAAATGAACTTAATTGAAGTTACCAAAAATAATCAGTTCTGAAACGGTATCCACATAACACATAATTCTAGTTTGTTTTAACTATAATGTACTACAAACTTCAATTGCTTACAAATTTCCACCATTTGGTCGACAGCTTATTCAGTTTGGATACGCAAAGATTTTATATAGTTCTAAAACAATGACGACTTACGAGTTGCAAATTAATTTCAAGGGAAGAATCAAACTTATTTTGAGTAAAAACGTACTTGGCCCAATGTGCACATTAGTTTTATTCAAAAATAAGTCATTTTCCCTGCGTTTTATCTCAAAATTCCGTCACTTTTTCGGTACAGTGTAACAGTGTAAGGCATGAAGGTACCGGTTATGAGTTCATTTCGGTGGTTTTTTCTTCAAATTGTGCCGAGCATTATAAACTCGTACAATAGGCAAAAATTTTGTTACTGCGGTCCACGAACTGTCACAGTTACAGGAAACTGAAAGTCGTTCAATTTGTACCAGAAGGTATCGCAAGGGAAGGACCGATGTAGTCTATTTTCAACCTCCAGTTACTATCTGGAAAAATAAGGGGCTGTGCCGAGTTTCGTAAAGCTTTACAGTGTACACCAATCAACCAAGCAGACAGACAGGTAGACATCGCTCAATCCACTTAGAAAGTCATGAAACACATTTCGTCAATCCTATATTTTTCCTGTTCTTCAATGACAGGTATTGAAGACGTTTTGAAATAAAAATCAATCAAAGAAATTTTAAAAATTAAATCGAAAATAAAAATCGGTCGGTGACTTTTATTATTTATTGTCTTTTGCTTTAATCAGCATGCAAATGCTGACCCAAACCAAAGTATATCGATTGGCGCGAATTCTCTTCCTGAATTTATTTAAACACATTTATCCGTCTGTCTACGTATTTGTGTATACAATTAAGTGTTTCAGATCTTGAAACCATTCCACACAGCCGGGTGACGTATTAAAATTTTATTAAAGTGAGACGAAGCACACCCACGTATTTCATCTGTATGACTATGACACTCCACATACTTCGTTTGTACTGCACAATGAAGGGATGTTTTCTGGAGTGGTTCCGTTATTTCATCAGGATGGATTTCCATCCATTGAACAGTGAACCAGAAACTATGTCAGACAACCAGGTGATAACCTGGCAAACTGTCCTCACAAATATCTGAACAGTGTACAAAGTTATAAGAGCGGTACAAATGCACATTATTTGCTTATTTGTATGTTAAATCTAGGTTCTGTTAGGTTCAGAATGTTTTGATGAAGCTTTACCTAGTTATTTCTTGGATGTATCAAATGTTGTCTCAAACGGTTCAATCGCTATCCACGCCTGCTCACCAACGGTGCTACAATAAGAAATTCAAAAAACTTTTTTTAATCAATAGATTTCATTTATTTTTCATTGTATAGAAAATTTAATATTACTTTATATAACTATTTGATTTTGAAGATGAAGGGTTGAAGTCGGGATCGCCTCAAATATTGTTTTAATGGACTGCTTCAATTCAGTATAATTTCTTGTTTTCATTTTGTACGCCTCTTACTTGACATAACCCCATAAAACAAAGTCTGGTGCAGTCAGGTCAGGTGATCTTGGGAGCCAGCGAAAAGTGGAGTTTCTGGATATTAGTTGGTTTGGGAATTTTCGTTGTAGCTCCACTATAACGGATCTGGCTATGTGTGCAGTTGCTCCATCTTGCTGGAACCAAGTGCTGTGGAAACGGATACGTCTTCGGTGAAGTTCAGGGTAAAAAACTCCTTCAATATCTTTAAATAACGATAATTATTGATAGTTGACTGTAGCACGATTTGTGCGCCAACCTGTATGAATCGCAGAAGTGTCATCGTAATTGCCAAAATCTACTTGTATACAATCCTACACGTAGCACTGATATACACGGACAAAGTGAGTTTGTGTGCATTTGTGTTTTCATTCTCTTTACCATTCACCCAAATGTGGTAGAACATTGTTAGGTTGTTTAGTGTCAATTTTTCAAAGGACCAACCGAAAAATGTGTGTTATCTTTTGTTGATTTTCCAATTCGTGATTTCAGCTCTTGTGTGTAACTCCGTATGAAAAACTATGTCTATGCGGGAATCCTAAAGGTATTGTGACTAGCCAAACTTTAAATGTATCTTGGATACCATTGCCAAATTATTGATGAAATAACGCTATGAACATACCAATGCTAAAAATGCGGGCTAACATTCCAAAATTAATGCAAAAACAAGGTTTTGGGTTTTCAGACTATTTGCATAGGGGTACCAGTAAGGTTCGGCTAAATTGCCCCAATATCACATAATTTTATAGAAAATATTATAGTATGCCAAACTGCACATAAATTCAGTGTGCAAATCCCAAATGAATTATGTAAACCTGATTTTTTCCCAGAACCTGATTTTTCAAGACATCAGAACATTTTGTCACTGGCAAACTTCTTTAAGGTCGGTAAAGATTTACTCAAGTTGTCGTGTCCAGCAGCAGCCCAAGCAGACAGCGGGCGGACAGAGAGACAGATGTTGCTCAAACATCTTATATCGTTGTAAGATACTTACGGTCGTATTCGTAAATATTTATTGAAGATTTCATAAACAATTTTTTTGCAGCAAAAACGTTCTTCCAATCTGCAATAAACTGTTATGAATAAGACGATTAGGGTTTAACTCGTTTCCTTTAATGCGTTACACTTTTTATGCTTTCACTCGGAGGAATGAGGGAATGTATCACTTGGTAGATCAAAAATGTAACACATTGAAGAAATTGTTTACAGTACTGAATGTATTTTGTCCAAATGTGTTTCATGAATTTTTAAATTGAGTGAGCGATGTCCGCTTGACTGGCTAGCTGGATGGTGGACAAAACAACTGTCGTAAATATTTATAAATCTTAAAATTTGGGATAACCTAATATTTACAACCTGAATAAATTTTAATTAATCCGCTGTAGCTGTTAAGATTTTTATCCGTTACATTCATAGTATGGAGAAAATTAGATCAAGTAACCACGCCTTCCCTTAAAACTATTATACAAATGACCGAATTAACTCATATGTGGTTATCATGTAAAATTAAAACAAAAATATAAAAATAAAAAAAAAAAATTAAAAAGAATATTAAAAAAAATTAAATAAGACACTTACAAAGCTATGATTTCGATAAAATATGTATTCCATTATAATGCTTGGAACTTGCCATTATGTACGAAATATAATGTCATTTAAATGGCCGCCTCTGGATTCGTTGCAGAAGTGAATCCCTTTGAAATAGTTTTCAAAAAAAATCACCCCAATGACAATTCTAGACAATAATGCTCACAAAACAGTCACTCTAACCAGCGAGTGAGAAATCAGTTTTATGGCTGAAGAAATTTTTGACCGATTAAAAGTATATGTTTGAATCACCAATTTTGTAGCAAGTTTTTACTATTCTTACGCCTTCTTCGCTTTTTAAACGATACATATTTGAAAATGGCAAACCTTTCACTAAATAAATAATACTTCAGATGGCAAGTAATTAACAACTGACAGCCTTGCCAGAGCAGCGGTTTTTCGGTTGTACCAAATTCGACAAAAGTTGGCGTCATACTTTTGAGAATATCATTCCTGGGAATGAAAATAGGCACATTCGCGTACTTTCCATACAAATTTCTCTTTGGAAGGAAGTTGGTTGAAGGTAAATGAAAGACAGATAGTTCACCTGACTTAAACATCTACATATATATGTTGGTTTCCGTATCAAACGATGTACTCGTATACCTCTTTCCTCTAGATAAGGCCATAAATACAAAATCTTAGTGTGAGCTATAAAAACGTGTACATGTCGCAATAAATATGAAGTTCAACTTATGAAAATAGTACCGAAACTAATTCGGTATAAGTTATAATTCAAATATTTCTTTTTAAAGGAAATATCGACAACACCTCGTATCGTAAATTAGAAGAAATTTCAAAAATAAGCCGAATGTAGGTATCTCATTGCAACCAGACATACCGTACATTTCAGGACGTAGAATTTATGTGTGAAAATGCAGCTCCATAAGGTACAAAATGGTATGCTATTTATGCAACATGGGATTCTCTTTAAATAAATTTATTTAACAGAAACAAATACAATTAAATTGTTGATCTTTCCTTCTTTATAGAAATCTTAAAACTAATTTGAAAGCTAACATATTAATCAGGGCATCATCCGGTGCATCTGCAGGTAGACGCTGACGGTGCAGTTAAGTTTTACATATTTTGATGAATACAATTTCTGTCTTTCCTCATATCGAGTGTGACGCAAATTATTCTGGAATTTTTGAGAAGCATAATTTTGCAGAATTTAAATATTTTTTGTAGCACCAACATTTTCGTTTCCGGTTTTCAGACTATCAACAAACATTTTGTAAGCACAAGAAAATGTGTGAAACAGTACCATGATGAGTGAAAATAAGCCACATTTCATTAGCGAGACAAACCTTAAATTCGCAACTGTTAGGCAGTAGCTATGACAAGAACCTACATAGGCAGCCAAAACATAGTGATGAAATCACAGACTTGAATTGTTTGTTTCCGTACGTAAGCTTGAATACCATCCAACACATGATTTTAAAGATTATAAAATATTCAACTTATTATGTTAGAAAATTGAAAATAGTGGCCGACACTCGCAAAGAAAACTACATAATGACCTAAATATGGGAGTGATAAGATCCAGTACATTCTGCAGTATTTTGTGTTTGTACAAAGCTCAGGCCGTGACTTTGGAGCCTCAGGCGTTAGCTTTATAAACTGGGGAGTTTGGCAGTTTTTAAAAATAATCGGCATAAAAAATCCTATAAATAATGTGATAATATAACCTTCTTTTGGATAGATGAAACACATGTAAAGGTAAGTCTAATATTAACAATTTTATGTTTTTCAGAAAGATTAAAATTAATTGACTGGGATGCAAAATGCATATTTATTTGTAGACTACTATAAATAGGACAATTATGTATTACTTTGGATCAAAATTTATTGCTTAGGAGGTATACTAAAAAGTGATGTTATAGCTGCTAAAAACCAACTGGAAATATAGTTAGAGATACGGTGAGCAGAATATGTTAACATACTGATGGAAGCCATAGAATATGGAAGTGATAAAACCAACCTTTGGCTGTCAGTATATTTGCATTAAAAAATATGTGTCGATATGTCCGTATGTCTGATCGACTGCCTAGCTGGCAATTTGTAATCATAACCGTCATAACTCTTCATTAAGATTTTAAAGCTTGGCACAGTCTAATATTTTGCCAGATCGGCTGGAGATTGTAAATGGGCTACCGATCAGCCACCTCTGTTACCCTCTACAAGCAGACCGATTTTCCGATATTCAGTCTTTCCGGTCGTAGACTGCTGTAATTTACATTTAGGTCCATTGTATTGTTTAGAAGCGTCTGGAAAAATGAGAGAAAAATTGACTAATTAACCAAGTCTCTTCTGGCATCTTCTATTCAAATGACCGATTTAAAGCACACGGGAAGGCGTCTGCACATTCTCGGCGCAGACTTACCTTGAAGGCGTTGACTGACTTATGCCCTGTTCAGGGATCATTTTGTTTGTTTACATATTGCAGAATCCTAAAAATTTTTTGTCAGAAAAAACCAAATTTTCTAGTTCGCCGGTTTTAAAACCTTTTCTTTTGTTAGGCGAATTTCTTTTGTGCTAGTGTTAAATTTTGCACTTATGTTTTTTGTAGCCCTTCAGTCGTAGTTCATTTTTTAATACATATGCCATGCTATGAGCAGACACTATAAAATTTTTCACGAACTGAACTGCTCTTTCTCGTAGATTGTCGATGTTGGTGTTTTTGAATGTTTACTTCTACGGAGTTTTTTTAATGCTACCATCATCATCGAAAAGTGTAGTTTGTCCCATATTCAAACATTTCGTTCACACGTAGATGAATAACACCTCCCACTAAAATGCAAAACAATGATTCTGTTTAAATTCATATATATATGACGTGAGAATGAAAAGTAGATATGAACCAAAAAGGTAATTTTACAGGAGAACAAAAAAACAGTTTATATCTAATTGAGTTGCATTTTTTTGCTAACAATGATTTTAGAACGTTTATACACATATATGTATGATAACGAACCAGTATATATTGATTTTAAAAAAATAATTACTATGTATGTTATGGCTTTTTTAAGATTCGGATATGTCCTGTTTTCATACTCATTTTTAGATTTTTTTAAAAGCAGCTAGATATATAGGTAAAGGGTATATTAAGAAGAAATATACATTAAAACGTCTTATTTTGAGACTTTTACATTTTTTTTTACATTTTCTGACATTTTTTGAGAATTTGACAATATTTTGTTGTATTTTATAACGTTTAACTTTATTTTGGATCCGACTCGTCGTCTTCAGTCACGCTTTCTTCTGGAGCTTCACTTTCTGGTATAACATCATTGCGTGCCTTTGTCAAATCATGGTACCAAGTTAAGAATGCTCAGGGATATACACTTCCAACTCTTTCATATTTTTTAGCTTTAATGGATTGATTGGTATTGGTATATCATAAAGTTTTTTCGCATTCCACAAAATAATACGTTGTACAATTTTCATACCTACCGATGCGTTAAGTAACAAATAATAGTAAACTTCATAAAACTCATTTTACCCCAAAATGGTTCATATCCACTTTTCATTCTCGTGTCTTCATATATATATATATATATATATATTTTTTTTTTTTTTCTTGAAACGTTGTTGTCACCAAAGAAAATGTAAACAAGTAGAACTGCATAAACCACAATAAAAAGCAACTTTCTGCAATCCTCCGTTTGGAAAATATAGAAGGACGTTTTTTGCTGAACCACTAAATTTGGGTATGTAGTCCGACAGGGGCCGTGGCAGTACAATTTACTTTCTTTATGTGCGCAATTATATTGAATATAGTGAAATTGAATACATACAAATTGAATACAGGAAATACGAATCTAGGAATATACTGGGTCTCCGTCGGGAAAGTATACAACTTTGTTTTGCCGCCATTTTAGTAAACATTAGTCTTGACAGTTCATATTTTGCTTTCACGGTCATTTCATCGAATTCAGCCTGGGAACATATTTAAAATTATTATTTTAGCCGCTTTTAGCAAACAAAATATCTCAGCACATATTAACACTTTTTATTCATTAAAATTGAAATCTGCATGTAATTTACAACAAATTGATTTCTACATGGAAGTTGCATACATTTCTTAAAGGAAGCGAATTATGTAGGAACGAAATGTGTAATTATGTGCAAATTGGCAACAGTGATTCGAGTGTCCACTTATATATAATACAGTTCAACAGCTTTTCAGATAGAATTACTGTAAATTGGAAATTTAGTATGTACTTAGTTGTTTAACAAATTCATTCAATATTCGAAAAAGGTGTTTACGGAGTTTGGTCTTCAATTAATTTTCGTATGTACACCCAAACTCATCGTGATATACAATACTTTCAACTATAGTTGAGTTTTCAAATGGCACATAAAACTCTCTTAGCTGAAGCAAAAAGTAACGAGACCAGCAATATATCCTCGTATACTCGTACTTCAATAAGAATACTTACTTAGAGTCAGTCATTCATGCTCGCTCCGCAGACACCTCGCAGCCTTGATTACTGCAAGTAACCCTTGCCAGTTGCTCGTGCTGCGGCGAAATTGCCGGAAGGGAAATTGTATGAATTATGCATTTAGCTTCGTTTTTCCATTAATCTTAATTTAATTGAAAATAACTGCCACTAGCTCACACACAAATGTGCTCTTTCCGCTTCTCTAAGCAAGATGGCGGTGGAAGGATATGACTCAAATCAAACCGTTGGTTTACAGTGGTTTAGTTGTTTAAGATATAAGAAATTTTAGTTTTCAATAAAATGGTCAGTACGGCAATATTATATCTGCAACCATATGTAAATAGAAAATTAATTTAATTCAGTGGAAACCTAGCAAATTAGCATGTACGAGTACGTATTACTTCCCAAGTATCATGTAATATTTTTAAATCATTTATAAAGATACATTTTCAGAATCAAACAACAACAAAGACCATATAATTCAAAATAATATATATATATATATATATAAATAATAATATATATATACCTTCAACCGAAGAAATTACATCATCACCACTTATATCACATATATATGATACTACTTATAAGATGGTAGTTATCATACCAAGAAGGAAATCTTTAAAGTACCAAGTGTATTTTGCCCAAGTATGGTCCACGAATTTTTAAGTCCATTGAGTTCTGACCGGCCATCAGGTAGCTGACTCGCTTATGGATACGATAGCAGTCGAAAATTTTTACTAAAATTGTCAATTCAGAATTACTCCTGCAACTCCACATTCGTAGACTCAAGCAAATTTAAATTTGTATCCACCGCTTTTGTTTATAATGCTTGGCAAAGTTTGAAAAAGTCGTCTGATTAACTACGCCCTTGCTGGTACCTGACATATATATAGCCCATTTGCCCCACACATTCTTAAATTCATGTCTCTTATATGGTTGCACTAAATTTAGTCAAACTTGGTGCACCCTGAGCCTTTACTAAAGTAGTGTCTCACGGTGGAAAAGGACTGCTTTGTCACACCCCTCTGGAGCTTTCCGTAGAAATTCGCCGATCCTCCAAAACTCAACCTTTCCCACGTTCTTATCCAACATACTTACATATAACTTTCTGAAAACAATAAAATAAATTGTGAAAGTAACTGCACCCCTTCTGGTGCATCTTGTACAAATTACCTATTTAACTCAAATATTCCTAGCTTCATATCTTTCTGGTTGTTGCACTAAATGCAGTCAAATTTGGCACAAGTTATGCGTTTAATGAAGTAAGTTCTGGGTTTGAAAACGGGGCATTGGCATGCCCCTCCCATACGAATTACACAATTTTACCCACATATTCCTAAACTCATTTTTTTACTCAGTTTCATTGTACTCAATATAATTTAGCACGTATCAATCATTTAACAAACTTAGTTCTGCGAATGAAAATGGAGCAGATCGCCGCGTCCCTTGGGTTATCATACAAGCAAATTGACCAATTAAGCAAAAATCAGTCTTCCTCTTCATTGAAGCAAAAATTGGTGATCCTTCTTTATTTTCTAAGTCAGGAAAGTTACAATTTGACGACGTTTCAATTCAAAGTTTTTTGTTTTTGCGTAATAAGAACCCAGTCGCACTATGGCCCATGCAAATATATATTGGCGATATAAGAGTCAGTTCATCTGACTGAATTTTCTGTACTGGTAATATCATAAATTAATATTCTGTAAGGCCACTGAAAATATTACAGCAATTTTGCAATAATATCGATTTGTAAGGTCCTACTGCGAGATGGGCATACTTAGCAGCAAGTGGTAGGTGGGCGTCTGTCCGGTGCTGTAATCATTCTAGACAGATGAGGTCTCGCGTAGCTGTGGGCTGCTGTGGGGATGAAGAGGAGGAGGAGTCCATAGAACACATTCTCTGCATCTGCTCCTCCCAGGCGAACAGGAGGGATCCACACTGGGCTCTTGTTTTTCTATAGACCTAGGAGATCTGGACGATATGGATATTGCCCGACTTAAGAGCTGCTTGAGATGCTCAGGATGACTCAACGGGGGAGACTAGGGACATCCATATCTCTAGTTTCCGTGGTATCGCAATGGACTATATAGTCTAAGTGAGTCTGTCTATTCAGATGGCCACACTGACCTAACCTAACCTAACATCTCCACTGAAAATATTACAGTAATTTCGCAATGATGCCGATTTTATTGTGAAAATGTCACACTTAAAAACTCTAAAGCTTTAATAATAAGTATATAACTCCAAACAAATCGTTGAATTCTGATGAACGAATAAGCGCACTTTAAGGTTTTTCTGAAAATGTTGAAGAAAAATATTGCAACTAAAGTTTGATTGAAATTATTCTATGCTTTTTTAGGAAAATAGCGAATATTTAAAATGAGGAGAACATACAAGAACCATATTTGGATTGGAATGTGTTATGTCGAATATCGATGTATTACAAAATGTACACTGCCGTTGCAACCAAACAGCAAATGACAGCGCGTCCATTTTTTAACAAGCATCAGTTATAGAAAACGCAACCAGCCATTGTTAATGAGCTAAGACGTTTACGTTTGAACAAGAAACGCAACATCGCCAGAAATGGTTCGGCATGTGAAGACCTGAATTCAAAGTAATCTACGACAAAGCGCAATTCAATTGACGAAAAATTTCAATATGCCCGCTCATAGCATGAGGCGCATATTAAGAAATTAACTACGATTGAAGACCTGCAAAAACAAAAAGTGCAACATTTAATGCCTGCATTAAAAATAAAAACATTTGCACGCTGGTGCAACAGCAATATTTAAAAAATAAAAGTATCGTACTTGGTTAGAGAGCAAATCAAAAGACAATTCAGACCAGCGAATTGATTTGCTAAAGAAAGCGTCTGAATCAGTAATGGTTTGAGCCGCAGTAACTGCATTCGTTTTCAGAATATTGCCAAATCGGCTAATTAGGATGTGCTGTAACCTGGGGAACATTTCCGTTACCCGTATAATCCATTTAGAAATGCAACACTTTCCCCATTTTCTCCCCTATTTAAATTTTCAATCTTTTGTGTCCATAATCTGTTGACTCTTCGGCGACATCTAACAAACCCAGCTTATTATTTTATGTGCCTAAATGCTCACTTATAAATTCCTAGAGATATCACAAATTCACTCGAGATTAATAGAAATTTGTTGTTTCTGAGAATATTTAATAAAGCAACCAATGTAGAATACAGTTACCACATACCATAAAAATATTTGGAATTACGTATTTCCAATATATAAACACCAATTATTACGTTCATTTCATTGCCCATCGCTGTGTTTTTTATAAGTATTCTCAAGTGTTCTTTTAATTTTTTGTTTCGACTTCGGTCATAGTATAAATACACTTAATTTTAGCCATGAAATCTATAATCCAAAGTTTCATAAGATTTTAGATTTCAATTGAACGAACGGTTTTATGTAGTCCTTCGAAACACGCAACTTTGTCTTCCCCTCTGATTGTTCCTTAAACTTCAAACCAACAAAAAGAGGAAGCAGAATACGGAGATTTCCCCGCTGTTATCCAGTATCCAATCAATGTTATACACATTTTACGATTTTCTCCCAATGTCAGTCTTCTGTTTTCCTGTTTTTAATAAACAATGAAGAAGAATTCAATAATTCAATGGAAAATTATCATGAAGCAGTGCCATTAATTAATAAATATGCAGTGATGACGTATAAAGTATTGCAGACCCGTTCATAATTCGTTTTAACAATGTTAAAGAAAACAAAGTCCCCTGTATGCTCTGAACACGAAACTTGGCAGCTATTCGCATTCAGAAAAATTATAGATATTTCCATTTATAACCTAATTACAACAGGACGCACAGTTTAATTATGATTACAAACGTCAGGTTGAAAAGTGTATCGATTACTCAATTTTTCCAATATTCGGCCATGCAATCACGTGAAAGGATGGTAGACGGTGGGTTTGTGGGGAACGAACCGGAGATAATATGCACGATAGCAGTATGCATCAAGATTGGACATTACAGTAATATTTACAAGCATTACAGTAATATTGATAGGATGATATTCGCCAAACATATTCAGCAATTTCATGTAAAAATGTCAAATTCATGAAAAATGTCGCGTAGTGCCTGAGTACTACTGCAGCCAATTGTAATCCTTGACATTGGGGAAAGCTATAAGGAGAAGAGGCGTGGAGATACAACTGTAGAAATAGTGAGGCAGTGAAGATACACAAATATACAAGTACAGAGTTTAAGTGCGGAAATTATTCGAAAAGTTCGGAAACAGAGGGTATGAAACAGGAGTGCAATTATGGATGGCATAAAATATCCGTGTCCGGCAGAGCTGTCTGAGACAATGAGCTGATAAATAGTAAGTATCACGGTAAGTATACTGTCAAAACTTGGTGTGACGAATTGGAGAAAAAGCACAGAAGATCAAAGCTCTTGGTAAAGATGCTTATACTAGTCGCTACCAATTAATTAATTAAGTTAGAGTTTTATATTTGGCGTAATTATGATTCAGTAAAAAAAATCGAGTTAAATCAAATCAAATTGTGCTATATTTAGCTAAATGCATTTTTATATAATAACGCTATAACGGATTTTATAGTTCAATTAAAGTCTATAGCCTAGTCGACCACTCATAAATTCAATACGAGATACAATAAAAAGTTGTCAATCATAAGACTTGTATTACTCTAGTTTTACCACTTAAATAAAAGTGCAAAGAAATCATTTCTAATATTATAGTGCAGAAACTATAAGAAACTATTGCGTTTCTTGAAATTTGGTTTGTTCTTGTGCTAGGATTCCTAGTTTTTAGGGAAATATTCCAACTTATAAGAAACATGAATGAGATATGGGATAGCCCCTGACGTTCAGTGAGCGGAACCCATCGGAACCTACAGTTTAATGACGATTCCTTACAGTTTAACGACGATCACGGTTACTTTTATGGTAATCCGATCATTTTTCGACTACTAAATACGACTAATGGCGTTGGGGCAATCCAAACACTATAGATGGTGCCAGTGAGACAACCGAAATAAAATAAGAAATTTCCCGATAACAAAGAAATAATAGTTACATCAGCCACGCTTTACATTGCATGGCTAACAAAAATGCAAATACATTTCTAAATGCTGATGTCAAAACAGGGAACTTTTGCTTAAGTATGTTATGATTCTTGCAAAAAAACGTTATGTCAATAGTAAAATGTACAAAAATACAATAAGAAGAAAGAATTAACAAATTATTACACTAATGGTTAGTGTATTCGACTATCATGCGTATGATTACACGAATTCGATCCCCGATGTAACCAACAAATATTTATTTGAGTGGTTATAGTAGCGAAAAAATTTAAAGAAATCATGAACTTTTGGATAGCTTGTATTTATAAGGAATTCTGACAACTTTAAATTCTATTACTGCAATATTTAGTCTAAACAGAATCTGCACATTGGACTGTCAAGCCAGTCAATCTCGTTCATTTAAACTTTTTAACAAGTTGATAGGTAATATATTTCACATATATCATAATCGATTCGAATGATTTTACCAGCCATGAGTTTTGCAGGACAATGTTTGCAGTAAATGTTATAATATTTCTATCAATTTCTTGCAACCGTATTGCAGTGAATTTGCAGAAAATCAATGACGATAATTAGCCTACCAGCTGGAAAATATTTTAAGAAATGTCGTGAAAACTTGTAGAACGGCAGAATAGGCGCAGAGTTCTACAAGTACAATTTTATGTCGGTTAATATAAATACAATAAAAAATAATATATATAATATAACTGTATCACATTGAAACTTAATATAGGAAATATATAACAAAATACGGATGGACGCACCCCATTTTCGTGCTTGACTCAACAAAAAAGCGAAAAGTAAAAATTCTTATGACAATCCGGTAGATAGACTTCATGGTGAGTGTCGTTTTCTTCAAAATATACTTGTATAAGGGAAGTCCATTTGTTGGCGTACATTTTTCTTAGATAGCCCCGCAGGAGAAATTCCGAAGGGGTTAAGTAAGGGTGCGAGGATAACTTATCTCTACTAAAGATCTGAGACGTTCCGCATGCCTACTGGAACCTTGTTCTTTGGTTACAGCATGGGGTTTTGCAGCTCAGGCAGCAAGAAGCCGTCTGACATCTCCACATAATTTTCTGAATTCACTGCAGCTGTAGTCCCTTCTCTTCTTCAAAAAGCAAGGGCCGACATTATAGGATAATGAGGGGAAGGAAAGTGGTCCATCTTGGTGACAGCTGAGCTGACAGCAACACGATTCGTGCACCACCTTGTATTAATTTTTCATTCAAACCCACTATTGTTTGCGCAAAAATTTATATTACCCTTTTTAAGAAATTACATCTTTTTTAATGTTTAAATAATAAGTTGTACTCTCATAAATATCAACAGAAGTTGGAATAGGCTCTGATTCACATTGAATTTTATAAACAGTATGACATCATAACATTTTTATAAGAGTTCAGGTTATCTGCTCTTCACTTTATATAACACAACAGAGACCAGGTAAAAAAATTGAAATTCCTTACCCCTTAAACCCCCTAAAATATTAATATAAAATGACAAATTAGCTTTCAAATCTTACGGTGCACATTAATATAATCGTGTAAAACGCAAGTAATGTTTGACTAATTACTATATTTTACATAAAGTGGTTACTGACGAATAAGTACAATTATTTTACATATTTTTGAGCATTTCTTTAAATTAGTAACCATGTTCTACATAACTCTTAGTTCTTGTTAAGTACATTTATATGCATGTGTGATATGTGTATATTAATATCCTTGAGAAGAACATTATACCGTTAGTTCGTAAGTTACTTCAAAAATGTTTGTGGTATCTCACCCGAATTTATTGCTGAATCTGTACATACATATAACACTTGTTATAATTTATATGTGAAGCGCACAATCATTATGACTTTAATGAAAGAAACCGTCATAATCTCACAGAGCTCTACCTCACTGCACTTGCGTTTATTAATATGCGGGGTTATTCATTTTTCGGTTTCAAAATCAAAGTTATATAAAGCACACATAAAGCTATGTTTTCGTTTCATTTTGATTATAATGCTTGGACATTGCAATTATGAAATACAGTAGCATTTAAGTTCACCCTGGATTGGTTGCAGCAGTGGATCCTTTTGAGGTATTGGCTGGTACATTTAGGGATTATACGCGTAAACACGGTCTTTGACGTAAAAAAAATTTGACAAAAAAAGTCTAACGGCGTCAATTCATATGATCTTGTTTGACGTCATCAAAACGTGAATTTACGCTTTCTCAAAACTTCTCGTGCAATAAAGCCAAAATCGGTCGTGTTTAATCACGTTTGAATCACCATTTTTGTAGAAAGTTTTAGCTATTCGCGTTCTTCGCGTAAATGGCAAACCTTTCACCAAATACATAACACTTCAGATGACAAGTATTTAACAACTGACCCTTTTGCCAAACCGGTAGTTTTGAAACCACTAAATGGATAACCCTGTATTATCATCATCACCAAAAAAACGACAATTCCGCTTTTAAGCAATTCGTCATATATTCGTTACAAGTGCTTGAATTACATTTTATTTTAGTTTTTATTCCACTTTTTGGAATAACTTTGAACTTTCCTCATAGCTCTCCTTTACTTTAACCTGGTGTCACTTTTGTTTCTAATTTTTTTAGCGTAAATATTAGTCTTTTCGCTTTTGAAAAAACACTGAGAACACAATAAAGGTATTGAATTTCTACTGTGCCTCTACATTTTGTTGTTGGAATGCAGGAAGCTCAATTACAATTTTAATCTTGCACATTTTGTTGTGTGAGTGAAAGATACTCTGATATTTGGCAACTACTACGTGGTGAGGTCAGGCACACAAGCTCTGAAATTTGTACATGAGTTGTTTTGGTCGCTCGGGCCAGAATGATTAGCATGAACGACTATCGCGCATATGACCTTAAATTTAGACCATGGTACAACTATCTGTTCTTGATTGACAGTCGCCTCTTTGGCGCGGACGACGGCAAATAAATCTCTCAACTCTATGTTTGTATTCATAACTAGAAAACAATATTCTCGACTGAGGCCCAATAACTATTTTAAATTAACGCTGTTTTAACAGCAATATTGGTGTATTTTATGGTGAACAAATGCATGATGCCGTCAGTAGTGGCAAAGTCGATTTCTTAATTTGTTTGAAAAACTTCTGATACCAAATTGGAGGAACAGCTGATTCCAGCAAAATACTGGAATGACTCGGTTTTCAGCTCCTCATCCATAATTTTTTGATAATTGTTGACAATAGTCCTCAGAATCAATATTTCGGACGCTTGGAAACTGTTCAAAGTCAACCACTCCCTTAAAATGCCACCATATTGATGACATAGTCATTCTTGTTGCAGTTTGTCCTTTGATGAAGTTTGAGAGCATTCATCTTGTTTGGCCTGGATTTGTTTCAGTTGGCATAATTGTAAAGAATTCATTCTCCATCCCCAGTGTCAATGCGTTCCCAGAAGAGCAATAAATCGCGCGTGCTTATCAGTTTTGTTAAGTACACTTCATTTAACTGGTGCGGAATTTAAATCTGGAGCTTCTTGAGGAGTCTAGTCCATTTCAAATAGTCGTATGCTATACTTTCTACTCTCGAATAGAAACGTGAATATCAGCTTCGGTTAACATCCCTGCCAATTTTAGCACGTGCATTCTATTAACGCATCCTAGCCGTACACGCCACAAATTTCCAGGTGGGCTTTCTTGCTTTTTCTGAAATAAAAGATCAGAATATGCCGAAAATCTTCCTTTTCATGTCTGAATATTCACAATGCGATTTAAAAATAAACTGGCCGCTGTAAATGTAGTGACATATCACAAAATGAAGCTTGAAATGTCAACTGTGTAATGGTAAGAAGCACCATCTTTACTAAGAAATTAAGAGAAGTGCGTATTGTGAGTTAGTTTGTTTTCTATATTAATAATTTGTAAAAATATTGTCGCCATGCAGTACGTTGGCATTTTAGGAACAATGGCTATTTTAAATGTTATGGGAATCTCGTATTTATATTAATTACAAAGATTTTGATAAGTTTTTCTGAAAATCTGACTTGTTTCAATCCATTTTCCCCTTTCAGTTTTAAACATCTCTTTTATTTTGGATCTTACTGTACTTCAATGCATTGCATTGTTCGGAAAGTTCGTTCGGTTAATTCGGTAGTTCACCATACGTCACTTCTCATGACGTACATATAGAGTTCCTTCAAACACCATCATGACTTCCTCCCACCCCTTCTCTAAATTGTTTACTATTGTTTACTTGTGTTCTTGTTCTGGTTGTGGCTGTTTTAAAAAGTTGAAGCCTACCGAAAAATAAAGTCTGTTTATAAAAAAACGGACCAAATGAAAGAACTTCCTTTAATGGTTTGAAAGATTTTTTAGGGGCGACTTCTCCGTAACGAGTGCTCCCAGATTAGGACGACCAAACGAAATTGTTTCCGAGGAGGTAAGAGATTTGATTAATAATCAAATACTGAAATAATCAAAAAATCAGTCTCATCCCTTCACAGGGTCATAAAATAGCTCGGATTTGTGAGCAACCTCGATGTGTGGATACCTCACTCTCACCCACTCTGCGATAACCTAAGGATGAGAAATAACAAGATACTATTTCTGAGCAACCTCTTAAAAAATTTGAAATTAAATAACGACGAGGAAGTGAAAAATCAAATTGAACCCTTTTTTCTGAAAAACTAAGCGAGTTTTATAAGAGAAGAATTAAAAAGCTCCCAGAGAGGCGGGAAACAGTTATTAAACAAGGGGGATGTTATATAATATGTTAAAATAATTGTTTTCTTGTATGTAACTTTGTAAATAAATTTCTTTCAAAAACCAAACGAACTTTACGAACCGCCCGATATTTACTATTATCTGCTTCAAAAACCCTGATCCTGATTTCAATTGTGCAAACAATTTGACTAAAAAAAAGAATTTCGAATTGAATGTAAATGTATTCTCTTGGTATCTTAAATTAAAGATTTTTCTTAGTTAGTCTGTTACGTATGAGTGGTGCAATTCTTCACTGATTTTACAGTATAAAAAGATTATCATCTCTCTTGCAAAGGCTCTTTTCAACAGATTATACAAAGATCGTTCGCAGAGCTGGCAATCATGCACAAAGTAATTCCATTACAGAAACTTATGATTCAATTGAGCTTCACGAAACATTTGTTTCTTCTATTCCACCACCATTCTATGAAAATTGATTATGTCAACGGGTTTAGTCGACAGTCAGTTCAGTCACAGTTATGAATGCTAAGAAATCTGATTCAGATAAAATTTGGAAAAGTGTCTATATATGTATTTACTAAATTCATTCACACAAGAGGTTAAAGTTTAAAGATAATATAATATTTTAAAGTAAATGTTTTCAACAGCGCGTTGTTTAGATGAATCCTTTGGATATCTATAAATTACTAACACTCTACGGGGTAGATGATTTAGAAGCCACTATTGTCACTGTTGCAAAAGCATTATTCTAACAAAAGATAAAACTGTCACTTAAAACGTTTATATTTAATGAATAAATATACGAATATTTTTATATTCTAAGAGGAAATTGAATAGAAATTGTATGTTATTAATAGAAATCGTTGCGTTTAATTAAGATGGTTTCCGACAGCGAAAACAAATTACACTATTTGATATATCACAATATATGTAAATATGCATTAAATAAGTTTTCAATGAAAATAGGTGTAGTTCATGAAAGTCTTCCCGTAAATGCCATTTAATTTTTTCCCGGTCAAAATATTTTTTAAACTTTAAATTTTCCTGAGAAAAACAAAAGCTGAACTTCATTTAATAATATAAAAAGACCAAATAGTTTGTTGTTGCACAATAATTCAGCTTGAACTCTCAGTTAAAATTTCCGCACTAAATTTGGGCAAACAACATTAGCTTATAACTTCACATCTAATGTGTAATTTAAAAAGTTCTATTGAATTTCAAACATGTTCAATGAAATTTCAAATTCTACTGTACGTAGTAATTCAAAGACACTTGAATAATGAAAGTATACCCAAGAAAGCCATTTAAATTTCTCATTTTCTAGCATTTCACTTTGTTCACTATATTTATATTTTGAAAGCAATTATGGTATTTTCAGTCCCTTTGCCAGATTACATAGACAGGAAAATGTTTTGTTGTCGCCTGTAATAAACATGATAACGAATCATTTGAGATTTGAAAGGAATACCTAAAGAGAAGAGTACAGAAAATTTAACATTAAAATACTATTTTGGGATCGAAGTGTAAGGAACCTGGATAATTGAATTTAAATTATATACCACAATACAATTTTTTGAACACAACTGTGAAGATGAAAATGACATTTGTTAACTGACAGAAATAAGATATTTTTCTACCCCAATGCTATTAGTTTTGTTACAAGTTCCCCTCTTTCTGTGCTTCCTCAC
>JAHXMU010000395.1:2159763-2189084 GCA_019455685.1 Philornis downsi
TTCAGTGCTACAATTTGAAAGATATGAAGCTAAGAATATAAGAGTTAAATTAGTCATTTGGAAAAAAAGATAGGTACCAGAAAAGTCCTGGATATTCCGTCAATTTCCTCAAGCTTTCCGTATAAAGAAGGTAAATTGTTTGCCATATCAAATAATACATAATTTCATTCGTTCGGGTGAATGTATAAAAAAGTACGCCACTAAAAACATGATTTATTTTTAAAACGTAACCAAAGGACGCAAATGAAAAACGTCACATTGTAAGGTTAGACATCTGTCAACACCATAATAGTGAAATAACGATTTTATAGCATATCACATAATATGTACGCAAAAACATGGAGTTTTGGTATACTTATTTAATTTGAAGAAATCTGCCACGGATATGTAACGAGTGTATTTTGAGTGTATAAAGGCGATGTTTAAGCTCATGTAGAATATTTTTAGTTGAAGATCGAGAGTCTTTTTGCTTGTTAGAAGGGACATTTTTGAATATAAATAAGAACAAATAAAATTCTTTATCAAAGACTTACGCTTTCAAAATGTTGTTCAGAAACTTATTTTTTATGTAGTTTTTCAAACTTCGAGTTAAGTCAGAAAAAAGGATAGACATTCCTCGACTTCAGTTTCAAAATAAAAGAGAAACGACCTTGCCACAATCGAAACGAATCAGTCAGTCAGAATATGTAGTGCAATTTTTACTATGAATATTGAATATTCATATTGAATGGCCCCAACGTAGCCCCGATCTCTCTCCATGCGATTATTTTCTATGAGGCTACCTCAAATCGGTAGTCTACGAGAATAATCCAACCAATTTAGAGCAGTTGAAGAGGAACATTATTCAGGAAAGTAACAAAATACCGAGAACAACTTTTCAACGAGTTTTCCAAAATTTGCGGCTTCGGTTCCAAGAGTGTCAAGCAGCCGAGTGAAGCCATTTGGACAACATTATTTTTAAGTCTAAAAAATTCCCATGCTTCTACTTTTTAAAAATACAAATATATTTTTTTTATGTTTCGTATTTTTTTTTAATTGAATATTTACACCACCAACACCCTTATGGCCCACCCTGTATGTGATACTATATCTCTAAGTCGACGCTGCTACAAAATCTTTTATATTCCAAAAAGGTATGTTTAGCAGATTATTGAAATTATTTGAAATTCGATTTGTAGAGCCCCCGATGGACGTTACTAAATTGATCTGACAAAGATCGTTGTTAAAGCAAAAATTTTTGTAATTTTTTAATTTTTTTTTCAGTTTATACTTCTGGAAACGAAACCTTTAAAAGTGCTTTAAACATGAACGGCTTTTAATTAACTAATTAATAAAACTTAATGATAAAATGAATGATTCAAGGTGAATCATGAAATTAAATTAGACAAACAAATTAAATTAAATGCTAACAAAACTGATGTACACCAAAATATCAAGTCTAACAATCTCTCATTATCATTATACATGTTATTGAACTGCGTAAGGAACAGTCCAAATATCTTGTCAAATACAATTCTGAGAAGACACACAAAACATGTGAGTAAATATCTAGAGAAACAAGGTATCCAAAGCAAGCTGTAAATATTAAAAGCATGAAAAAATGTAAAAATGTCATAAGGGATAATACTTTGTTAATAGGATCGGATGGTGATCATTCAGTTCCACACCCCACATGGGGCAGTAACAGGGAAGAAACTAAAGGTATTCTGATCGGAACAGCGATAAATACTCCACTAACGTGTGAAGCTCCAATAATTGCAAGCTTCAGCTACATTTCATATGAAAAACTGTACATATGAAAAACTATCCAAATAAATTTTCGCATTTTTTAATATTTTAAGTCTGTGTTTTCCCAAACAAACTACAAAATTGTATTGTTAGCCCGTATTAATTCCATTGCGCGTTTACAATATAAAGCGTGAAATACATTATTTTAAACGTGCGTTGACTTTGCAAAATTAAGCAACTTTCAACAGCATTATGATTAAGTTATGCGAGAGTAAAGTTATTTCAATTGGGACGGCATACTGTGACAACATGGATTCATAATAACAGACTTATCCCAGAACAATGCAGAAGCACAGAGTCCTTTCCATAATCCAAAGGATAATAACCATTCGTATTGTCTTTGCTGCGCTGAAATTTATGTACAAGACAATTCCTTGTGGACTCAGTCGACATGGCCTTATGTTCACATACGAGTTGTTTACTTCGTTTTCGTTGACTCTTGGTTACTTGCTTCGTCCCATTTATGAACTAATATAGTATTTTTATCATCACTGTATTCTGTTTTAACAGCTACTCTCCTCAATTCTCGCTACAACCTGGCGGACCGTTCGTAAGCAGGTGAAACCAAATACACATACGAGCACACACATGCGTCTATGTACACCACCTACATCATAGTACACACATGCTAATAAATTTATTTCAATCTATATGTAGAGCAGCACAGTGGGAGAATATCAAACAGCATATACCCGTATCGTTTGAAACGAATTCAATTATATTATTATATAGTGTCATGCATTTAGTAGCTTCAAAAACGCCGGTCTGCAAAATATATCATCTGTCATCTGAAGTGTTATTTATTTAGTGAAAGAGTTGGCATTTATGAGTATGGTTCGTTTAACAACCGAAGAATGCGTAAAAATAGTCAAAACTTACTACAAAAGTGATGATTCAAACGTGGGTTTTCAATCGAATAAAATTTTCTTCAGCGATGAAGCTCACTTCTCACTCGCTGGTTACGTCAACAATCAATTGTCGAATATTGGGCTCGGAGAACCCATCAGTAATTGTGGAAAAGCCGCTGCATCCGGAAAAAGTGACTATTTGGTGCGCACTATTGTCTGAAGGTGTCATTGGGGCATATTTTTTCGAAAACTACCATCCAGATGCGGTCGTTTAAATGACATTGTATTTCGTACATAATGACAATGTCCAAGCATTATCACGAAATAAAAGTTTCATCGGAATCATAGCTTTATCTGTGGTTTATTTAAGTTTACTTGAAACCGAACAATTGATGAACCAATGCTCTGTTGGTACTAAATAATAAAACAAAATTTGTGAAGATAATTGCATGTGTGGTATCTGTAATGCCAAATTTCAGTTGTGGTCATCAAATTCAAAAGCCTCGACGTCGTGCTAACATTATCCAAACAAGTTGGGAAAAAATCTAAAAATGTAAATAACCGAATTTTTGTGAATATTTGTGAAAAATTGTGTTATATTGTAATGACGGAAATGATATTTCAGGATTTCTAAGTCAATTGAGCAGTGTCCGTCTTGCGGGTTTGCTGGCAGACAAACAACTGCCGTAAATCTATATAAAATGTTTTTTCCAAACCTAAATGTTTTATCCCTAAAAAAATCGATCAATTAATCACTTTAGCCAAGTAGTGCCTTCTGACACCCATCTTATTTCAATTATTTCTCTTACACAATAACAATATATTTAGCCAAATTTGGTGTCCGTTTAGCGTTTGTCAAAGTAGTCGCTCAAAATGTAAAAGGATCGCTGCTTCTGCTATCATGCAAATTGGCCGATCTTCCTCTTTTTTAATTTCCTCTGTAATTTTTGATCAGCACATTACAAAGATTCTTAATTTTTGTGTGTTGTATTAATATTTAATGCTTTGTAAAGCTTGAGAAGCAATCATCAGCTAACTAAGTCTTTTCTGGTACCCTCCTATATCTGTAAATGACCGAATTGATCCGTATATTCTTAGCTTCATATCTTTCCACCAGTTAACTCGAATTCAGTCAAATTTACAATTGCTCTAATAATGAAAATCTGCGACAATGCCATACCCTTCTGGCACCTTCCTAAGGAATTGACCGATTTTTCGAAAATTCATTTTCTCTTTGTAATTCGTAGACTGAAATTATTTACATTTTCGTCAATTATACTTCATTATAATGCTTGGCCAGACAACACTGTTTCTGGAACCTCCCGCATGAAAAACTTAATTTTACTCAAATAGTCCTAGGTTCATGTCTTTAATTCAATTACACAACGTTTGTTATAATTTAAAGCAAATACATTTTTAGTGTTACGAATGAGAATGAACTGCGTAGACTTGCCCCTTAAGATAATCACATACCAATTGATCGATATAAAAAAATCGCCGGTCCTATGATTTTTAAACGGAAAATTTCAGAATGTTATATTCTTGCTTTGTTTGCTGTAGGCTAGGTCAGAGTACTTTTGATAAGACCTATGTAATTCACTATGGAATACAAAAGGATTCTGTGCCTCCCACTTAAATAGCGCCACCCTAATCATTTTACAACAGTAACTACTATTTAAAGTACACTCCACATAATGATTTAGTTTTCACTTGTTTGTTTCTCCACACATTAACTAAAAAAATTTCAAACCATGGAAGTGTCCCATAATTCTAATTCGCTCTTTTCTTTTAAATGAGTGAAAAATGTGTTCTCCTTTTTTGGTCCATTTGAACAGCACCCCTCACGTGGTAATCAGTTTAAGTATGAAAGTCTTTTGCAGATCATCATAAATCAGACCGGATTACAGTATTTGTGTATAATTAAATATAAAACAATCGTTTTTAAGTAAAATGGGCCGAGCTAAATTCTTGAGTGTCGAGTAAAGATCCAAAATTGAAACCTACAAGGAGTGTGGACTTTCTATTCATCAAATAACCAGAAAAACTAATACAAGTCGCAAAGTTATATCGACATATTTACGTGACACCGAAGGCTATAGATATAATATAAAAGGTCGAACAGAAAGTGCTATCACAGCCGCTGACGAGAGGGCTATTCTGTTATATGCTTAAAATTCACATGACTCTGCTGCCAAAATCAAAGAAAAAACGTATCAACGGTAAGAAGAGTTATTTTCAAAGCAGCACACTTGCTACGCTTGAAACTTAAAAAGAAACCACCGCTAGGCAATCTCTGTAAGGAACGACGCCTTAATTTTTGTCGTACGACTATGACGTGGAATAGAGAATGAAATAGAATTATATTTTCCGATGAAAAAAAATTAATTTAGAGGGTCCTGGTGGATATAATTACTACTTCCACTATGTTCGAAAAGAGGAACATCTATTTAATCGATTACACAGCCGGGAAGGTGGAGTTATGGTATGGGGTGCGACTTCTTATTATAGCACAACAGAGCTCCAGTTTCTCTCTGCAAAAAGGAATGAGACTTCATACAAAGCAGTGCTGGAAAAAGCTTTTCCTGAAGTTAAAAATGTTTTCGGAGACTTGGAATGGAAATTCCAACACGACACAGCAAGGGTCGTCAAATCATGGATTCAAAGCCGAAATGTTGAGGTTATGAACTGGCCGCCTTATTCTCCAGACTTAAACATTCAAATTCATAAATATTCAAATGAACCAAAAACTGTAATTGAATATCTGACTTTTTTGTTTTTTTTTTTTTGTTTTTAATGTTTTGGTACTTAACTCACTAAAATTAATGAACATTTATGTTATAGGATTGCAGCAAATACATGAAATATGATTTATAAAAGCGCAACCAGTTCGTTATAATTATTATTTTGGAAAAAATCAAACTTAGAAAAATATGTAAAGGGGGTGCTATTCAAGTGAGTGGCACTGCATGTGAGTCAGTTCACCTGATTGACATTTTTGCACTGGTTTTGAATATAAATACTCCTTCAAAACATTTTTAAATGGTGAAATTCTTCTTAAAGTTTCTAAATGTTGTGACAATTTGTCAAAACTGGAACTATGTATTCCACATTAACTATGTATTCAGTTCATTGTTCTACAGTCTGTAGTCTGCATACGTTAACTATCAGACAGTTGTTATTTCTTACATAGTCGGAATAAGATAAAGTAATTATCCAGCGGCCCATGTAATTTTGGCATTCCATTAAAGACAAATTCCGTTGCAACTATTCTTTCTTTTAACACATTAAGATCTGTTTTTTTAACATTTTTTTTATTCCCACCGTTATAAAATATTTTAATGTTGAAAAAATGGTTCAAATCTGATTAAGCAAAGTTCAAAGTATTTGATTAATTATAGCTCTGTGTAAAGTTCTGTATAATCGATTGGATAAACGAAAAATTGATTAACTGAAGAGTTTCATTAATTAATTAATTTGATTAATCGCATGTTCCTAATTATAATTTAATTTTTTACTTTTGAAAGAAGATCGGCTATAAAGAAAATGTTGGCGTTATTCAGAAAAAAATATTTTTATAGGAAAGTTATTAATTCCATTCACATTTGAATGAGATGCTAATTGTCGTCTAATTTTGATATCAAACTTCAAATCATAAAACAAAATTTCTTCAAAATATCCATAAAAAAGTGCTACCGTCCTAGAATAAAACTACGTCAAATTCATTATGAATTGTGCCAATTTTCATCACTTTGCTCCAAAAATTATCATGATCTGCTTTCATGGCGTCCACGGTTTTTTTTTTTTTTTTTTTTTTTTGATCGGTTCCTATCATATTCTGGAGTTTGTCGACCAAAAATAGATTATTAAAATTTACACATATTGACAAAGCCATGGAGTATCTATTGGTCTGGGCTATAGTCTGGGCTTCTATGAAGATTTAAATTCAACATGAAGTTTTGAAATACATGCTGAGTTGCAGATTTTAAAATTTATACTTTTTAAATTGATTACTTCCATCGGAAATAAATTTAATTTAAAGCTTTAAATCTTTCATCTTTAAAATAGAGACCGTCGGTCCCTGAGATTGCGCCATCTAAACTTAAGAAGTTTATCTTTACAATTTATAAATTTCAGAAGATTACCGTTTACTGATGGCGTTAAAACCTAAATCTCCTGAATTTGAATGAACTTAATTACATGGTCATAATTGCAGTGCAATTGCACTGCTTCTGAGTAATGCAACTCTTGAAGTGTCATTTGTAAATCACAATGCAAAAAGTTATAGTCTGTTAGGGTACACTTTGTAGCACCAATACACAAGAATGTACGAGTATACAAGTTTCTACATTCATTTCCAAAATAGGTATTACTTTGCGCGCAGGTTAGCAAAACATGGCTATGGGATAACTCGGAGGAAATAAGTATATTAGGGCGCTTCACAAGAATAAGTTTATAAGATAACTATTTTTGAGTCAGAGAAGAATTATGCAAGAACATAAAAATGTAATTTTGCGGTATTGAGCATTGCAACAGAATTGAAATATTTTTCAAGTTTGTATTATAAGTACTTCCTTTATGTGAACCGTCATACTCGTACATATAACTTGATCAAATGACCCAACACGCCGACGCGATAAATTTGTAGATTCGTGTCCAAAAATATTTTGGATCAAATTTTATCAAGCAAAATAATATGATAGGTTTGGCAGGGTTAAATTGAAATTTTGATAAATCTGCCAATTTGTATTTGAGTTGAAAAAAGGGGTATAGCAATGTCTTCCATTTTCACTCCCGAAACTTACTTTCTCAAATAGATGAAGCGAACCAAATTTCGCTACATTCAATGCAACTACTTGAAAGATATGGAACTAAGAACATACGAATTAAATCGGTCGTTTGTGTGGAAAGTATCAGAAGGCAAAATTTCGTTTGAACTGCAATCTAGCAATCTGTTGGAAACATTCAATTGAAAAAAATGTCGAATTGAATTGAAAAATGTTGAATGCGAAAGAATATACAGAAGTAATAATATGACTGATTGATTTTATATGATAATGTGTTCTTCATCTCTGTTTTCATTCCTCAACCGTACTTGATGGTACCGTAATAACAAAGCATAGCTTACTAGAGTTACCCACAGATGTCTTAGAATTGGAATATCGTGCTAATATCAATGCTATTTCTTACTTCAGCCGATTGCAATGCATGATTTGTGTGGGCGAATTATATTATTACATTTTCTCATACTTTATGCCAGAACGATCTCAAGCCGTGGCTCTAAATAGTCTGATCCTTGGTTCATATCTTCTGTCGAAGTTTTCAAAAAACTATTTATTAGCTTTAGCACAACAAATAATTAATAATTTGGTTTCAGCACGTCAAATTAATTTCGTTGGGCTCAGCACATTCTATAAATGCTTCAAGCAAGCAAAATAAGATTTCACCCATTGTTTGTCAAATGCAACTGCTTGGCGAATTGATAAGACCATAATGACGTGTGCAGATATTTGTGATAACCCCATTGTCCACGCCGTTCCATGTATAGGTAATGCATACTCGTATCTAGTTGGGGCATTGTTCAGCAGCATTTGCGTACACACACGTGGATATGGATAAATGTATGAATGTAATATTCGAGAATGGCTGTCAGGTTGGCAA
This sequence comes from Philornis downsi, assembly GCA_019455685.1. NCBI lineage: Eukaryota > Metazoa > Arthropoda > Insecta > Diptera > Muscidae > Philornis > Philornis downsi. The sequence continues at coordinate 2,168,058 of JAHXMU010000395.1, forward strand.
AAGTTAGTTTCTTATCAGCTACATTTCAAAACTTTTCTCCAAACAAATTGAGCTTAGGGTTCTTCATTGTGGGTCCCCCTTGATAATTCTCGAAATCCCGTTCATTTTTCAACCCTGCATATTCCGAAAATTTGTTGGCTAAGAAACGCCTGAGGTGAAATATTTTGTTTCGTTCATTTTGCAGGTATAATCAGGTAATCTCTTATATTACAGACGGGTAAAATATCAAGAATTGTGTGATTGAGAATGTAGTAGCCAGGGTATTTTACCTTAACCATTATCATTTCATATTCAGGTGAATTCCATAGAAATGATATATATATAATGTAATATAATTCTTGGACCGCATTGTGAAAATTATGGTTTGGTAAACTGATTACATGTAACAATTTTACGATATTTTGTAAATATTTAACACAATTTCATTATTTTAACTTGATACGATTATATCACAAACGAATATTGTGTCAGGTGAACAGACTTACATCTAACTTCATCAGACATCGTTTTCTGTTCGTGCAAAATGAGGGTAAATTTGTAAATCGATAAACCAGTCAATTTACATAAGTGGTACCTGAGGGACGTGGCAATGCAGTCAATATTCATTCGCAATACTAAATTTCTGATGCGTGTTAAATTGTGTTAAATTTAAAGCAATTTTATAACAGCATTTGGAATTTAAAAATATATAGCTTAATTTACACAATTCCGATGGACGTTATCAAGGAGGGGATAGTTAACTAATCCATTTTCCAACAAAACAACACAAACAACAATTTAAGTACCTTCAGTCTATGAACTAGGGAGTACAAGAGAAATTTAATTAAATCGATCAGTTTGTATGAGAGGTAGATGTGCGCCAAAGCATTTGATTTTCTCAGAACTCAGTCCAACAAATGCTCAATTTGTGCCAAATTTGATTGAATACAGTAAAACTGCTTGAAATATGTAAAGCTAAGAATATAGAGGTTAAGTCAATCATTTGTATGGAGGGCACAACAAGGTCCGTAGTTATTTGATCAATTTTTATCAAGTTTTATTAAGTATTATAATTCAATATAACGGATGGAAATCCATGGCTTTGGGTCATTAATTTTAAATTACATAGGAGATCTTGATTCTCGAAAAAACTGAGCAATTCGTATTGAAAGTGCCAGAGGAAGTGTGACAATGATGTTTATTTTCATTCTCAGAACCAAATACATAATGTGTGCAGAATTAAAGTGGATTCAGTACAACTTCTTGCAAGATATGACGTTACGAATATATGCGTCAAATCCGTCATTTGTATGAACGGCACCAGAAGTCGCGTGTTCACTTGGCCAATTTTTCTCAAACTTTCAGAGAATTGCAAACAAAAGCTGCGACGAAAAATCTGGACTTCAGCAGCCTACAAATTAGAAATTTCAGAGGAAAAATTGAATTTCGAGAAATTTTGCACATTTTTCTATATTGCCGGATTTAACTCATGTATTCGTAGTTTAATAAATTTTACTCAGTTGCGCAATAATTATGTAAACATACCTATTTTTTTAAATTCAATCTTTCTTCTGAATTTTCTAACTCGCAGACTGCTGAAGTCTAAGCTTTTCATCGCTGTATTAATTTGCAATTCTCTGTAAAGATTAAGAAAAATTGATGGGATATTCCAGAGGGGAAGTGGTTAATCGGTCAATTTTTTCAAATTCTATCAAGCTGTAAAGCTTGAGAAAAATGGATCTGGTATGGTATATGAATTTATATTATAGGCCATTTACAATCCCTGACTATTATCTGGCACAATATCAGGCTGTGTTAAGTTTTAAGAAGTTACCTAAAGACTTCCTGCCGTTATCGTGCCTAGTAGCCAACCAAATGGGCATCGCTCAATCGACATAATTTGGTCAAAAGACCTTCAGACGTCTCATTCTGAGTATTACGTTTTGCCGTGTCAAATGATACGTACATTAATTCCCACCGGTGAAAGCACAATACATTCTTCAAGTCTGTTGTGATTATTATTATTAATTCGTGGCTGTATATAAATATATTTGCGAAAGTGATTAGAAGGCTGTTTTACGTAGTACAGTATGAGCTCGCTAATCCGAATTAATGCAATCATTAATCACCCCTATTCGGATTATCGAAATATTCGGATTACTGAATAGGTTGTTAAAATTTACAGTTTGTTTTTAATGCACTAAAACACCAGTTATAATTTGTAAACAAGTTTTATTTCAATCGAAAAAGAAAAAAAATCAACAATTGTGTAAAAAACAGAAAAATAATTCATTCGACTTAAAAGAAAAAAAAATCAACAAAATAAAAATTAAATTTTTTTTTTTCAGAAAGTTTGTAATGGTTGTCTGCTTTTTCAATGCGCATCCTTCTACAGCTTTATTTCGCAATTCTTTCAGCACCAAAATATGATTTGTTTCTATGCCACGTTCCTTTGCCTAATCTATTGAGGTGTTTAAAGCTTGTACGGCTTCACTATCTTTAACGTGCTTAAACAAAGTAGGCTCTGCTTCAATGTTTTCAGCGTCCGAACAATGCTATCCAATAACTAACTCTGTTGTAACAAGACACAAAACACATTCATCAAAATGCCCGTTAGTTTTTAAATTCCACGCGTGTTTTTGTTAAAAAAAAATATTTTTGACATAGTAACAACGATAAAAAGAACACAATAACAAAGAAAACACAAATTCGGTTTAGCGAGCTGCAATCAATGCGGACTATAGAATATGCAATGCCAAATATTTTCAATTCGGATTACTGGATAATTCGGATTACTGGATAATTCGGATTACACACCATTCGGATTAAAGAGCTTCCACTGTACTTCTAGTTTTCATTTTTTTTTTTTTTTTTGATATTATATTGATATTATATTTTTATCATAACTACCCAACAAAAAAGGGAAATGCTTCAAAAAAACGTAACATTTTCATTATCTAAATGTCAGTTTTTTATTTCTAGCAAACAAATAACAAAAACGTATATATACGCAACTGAAAGGCAAAAAAATTTGGAAAAACATCAATCGAAGTATGGTTCTTTTACTCGTATTTCAATATGAAGTTGTCATCCATAAAAGATTTACGCACTGAAAAAACATTCCAGTATAATGGCAATTATCCATTAAAATGTGGATATGTAGTTTCTCTTAATTCCATATAATCTTGCATTTTGAATGCAACAACTACATCACAAATGTTAAATTTTATATTGTTTGTGCTTTTAAAACCATAATTTACAGAAATTAAATTTTTGGGAAGAAAAACTGTTGTATCCGCAAATGTGATGTCACAAGAATGAAACTTATTCACATAGACAGTAATGAATGGTTTCCAAATTGCATGTACAACTCTAAAACAACACTACTATTTTCTGGATGCAATTTCCAAAACAACTGGAAATTTTAAAAATTAATACTTTGTCAGAAAAACAGGTGGAAAAGAAAAGCTCTACTTATGTTGCTTACTGATTTCTATTCATAAGTTTTTCTCTACTTGGAAAAAAAACGGAATGTGAGTTCCTTAAATTGCTTAAAAAATGATGAAGGAATAAGCTATTCAACTGCAGACGTTTGTTTTTTGTTATACATACATATAAAATAGATTGGGTTAGAAAAAAAATTATGTTCGACATTACATTTTCTTACTTATTCAGGTTAAACTCTACCATTATTTTCCTACGAGCGGTGTAAAATAGATAAAAATGTCTATTAAAGCATAAATGATTATTCTGATCATTTCATTGGTAAATAATGAAACGGTTTCCAAAATTTAACTTTCTTATTGGATAAAAGATTACTATAAATAATTACGTGAACTGAATTGCATGTGCCTTCATCTATTGTCAAGGAATAGCAGAAACGCAAAACAGTCACAAGCATGTGCAAAATACAACCATCTGCTCGTTGCAGTGCCCAGTTGATGGTAATTATTGAGACAGATAACGAACACAGTTGCCTTTTGCTAAAAGAGGCGTGGCAGAGCAACACATTTTCATCCACAGTACGAAATGCCTGACGCGAACTCAATTATACAGGACTATCCATTTAGTGGTTTCCATCGTTTGCCGTCGGTCCGGCAAGGCTGTAAGATGTTAAATACCTGCCATCGCAGTGGATTTATTTAGTGAAAGGTTTGCCATTTACGAATATGAATGGAAAACTTACTACAAAATTGGTAATTCAGACGTGGGCACTATTCGTGCATCACAGGGTGATTATGGTCGTCATAATCGATCTACCGTCCAAGGAATTGTCAAGATAGTAAACAAATTTGAAGAGACTGGAGGTGTTAATGATGTGGTTAGGCTTGTGCATCATCGCAATGTACTCACAGCCGAAAATATCGCTTCTGTTAGTGAAAATGTGCGGATAATCCGAATTTCAATACAGAGCGCTGTTCGCCAAATGATAACTGAATTTTGTGGCAATTGAAGATTATGACCTGGACAATATGTGGTTTCAACAAGGTGGTGATACGAGCCACACAACATGGCCGATTTTGGCTTTATTACATGAGAAGTTTACAGAATGTGTAATTTAACATTTTGGCGACGTCAATTGGTCACCAAGATCATGCGATTTTACGCCGTTAGACTTTTTTTGTGGATTTACGTCAAAGACCATGTTTGCGCGGACCATTGCTAAACAATGGAGCATTTGAGAACCAACATTCGTCAAGTTATCGCCAAAATACCGCCCGAAATGTGCGTAAAAGTGGTCAGAAACTACTCCAAAAGAATCCACAGCTGCCACCAATCCAGGGGTGTCCATTTAAAAGTAATTGTGTTTCGTACATAATAGCAACCTCCAAGCATTATAATGAAATACTATTTTCATCGAAATCAAAGCTTTATATGCATTTTACTTAAGTTCAATTTTAAAGCCAAAAAAATAGATAACCCGTTCATAAAGAACTAAATATAGTGCAATTGTATGAATGATTTGGCACCTAAACGTCCCCCATTTTCGTTTTCACAACTTAGATTATTAAACGCATGATGCATGAAAAATTTAGCCGAATTGGCTGCAAGTGATTGGTAGATTTGGAGGTTAATTTATCGATTTTCATCCGATATTGTGGAGTATTGCAAAATAACGCAACGTTTAAAAATGTAGACTGGTACACATGACTAGTTAGAAATTGCCGAGAATTTTTTCAAATTTTCCCAAGAATTTTGAAGCAATACAACAGACAGAAATCCGGGTTGATTCATGTTGCGGATAAAGAAATAGAGGGAAGAAATTTAATTTCGAAAAATCGACAATTTGTATGGGAGGTAGCAGAAAGGGTGGCTATTCGCTCATTTACAATCTAAATGTTGTGCAAAGTTTTACGAAGCTCCATGAAGATTTGCAGCAGTTATCGTGCCTACGAGTCGCTCAATCGACTTTAAAATAAATGCATGAAACCCCCATTTTGGCAAAAAAAACTTCCTTTTATAGGAATAAAATTAAAAGTTTATTTCTGAAGAACGCTAATAGAATATTGTTTTCTCATCTTTCCAAAACGGAATAGATCACTAATATTTAAATGAATCTTCATTCAAAGTAGTAATACTCGAATATGATTTTAGTTTCATCCAAAAGATTTTATGTTGTTTAAATCTTCCTTCCCCACTTGATCGAAATACAAAAATTGAAATAAATGTCTAATTACAAAATACAAATGTTTTGATTATTTCAAGCTATTTGAATCAGTTTGTATAATGTTTTATTTGCAAGCACAAATTTTGTTATTTTCACTCATTAAATTGATCGAATAGATTTTATACTTTTCCCTGCAATAAATGCAGTATACAATGATGATTTTTTCAATTAGTACAGAACATTCAGTCAAGTGAATTGATGCATGCACAACCTCCACCAATGTTCTGTTGTCCAAATTTTTTGCGCTTTAAATTTCATTTGAGTGCAAGTGAGTAGTACGGCAATTTGTCATGAAATAAGCTATTTAATTTGATAATTTATAATTATTACAGTTGGCAAAGCCTTTATCTTAGTATATTATTGTTCAGTAAATTTGGTGCATTTTAGATTTCATTATCAAAACGCAAAGGTTTCTATATACAATGTATTTAAGGCAATGGATACTAACGTATTTAGAAGATTCTAGGATGGCGTAATGTCAGTTGCACTGGGCACATCCATTGAAAATAAGTGCGAAAAACGCAACAAATCGCTTGAGCCTGGGAAAATCCGACAATGGTTGAAAAAATTTGCTACACTCAAATTATGTTCTAAGATTAATGAATTTGTGACGAAATGTTACGTATGTAGATATGCAGAGAGAGATTTAGTCTTTGTACGAATAAGTTTTTCCTATTGAAATAATTTTGCTTACTTGAGACTCTGTCACAGCCCACAATGTAGTAAATGATATCCCAACTCATCGTCAGGTAAGTGGACATGGCAGAAACTGCAATTAATATACTCTTAAACTGATTTTTCCAGTGAAAAGTCGTTTTAAATTAAAATGATAAAGTTATGTCAACACTGTACCAGTACAGAAATTTCAGTCAGATTAATATACTTGCTCGCAAATCTTTTTTGTTTGGTGCATGGTGCCGGAAGGGTCGTTACACAATAATGAAGTAAAACAATAACTTCCTGAAGTCCCATGCTGAAATTATAAACGGATCTGTATTCATTGCTAAATCGGGCAATGTGAACGCGTGGTCATCAAATGAGCATGATAATTCATGTAACTCCCACTCGCATACCCAAGTTTACTAAAACCCTGCTATTTGTTAAATCGTGAATCTATTTGAATGCGAGTTACCGGAGAGGGCGCGGCTATCCAGACCCACCGCAGTTCTCAACAATGTAAATAACTTCGGTCTACGAACTAGCGACTACAGTGGAAAATTGAATTTGTGTAACTAAATGTCCATATGTGGCGGAGACAACAGAAGGGATGTGGTATCGCATGCACTCCACTTTAATTTTCAAAACTTATTTCATCAAGCGAATTACATGAGTCAAGCTTGACTGAATTAAGCAAACGACCAGACGTATGTTATTTTGGTGAAAAGTGGCAACCTTGTTGTAATACATGCAACTTATATTTATATTCCTTTTTGATATTAACTGCTTTTTTATTACAATCCTTATATTACAACGATAAACATCAACTATGTTAGGTTAAGAAGTTACAGAATTTTTAAAAATAAAACAGTCTTGTGTTATCCATCAAAGCGTGCTTTTCACATACATACATCACTTATATAGGTATATAGAAAATATGTTTTAAGTTTTAAAGCGTTACGTTGTTTAGTAGTTTTATTTAAGCCATAAAAAATAGACAATCTCAGTGAATTTTTAAACATGAAAAAAATTGGTCACCGTTATGTAATTCAATATTTAAATTTGAAAGGTCCCAGTCCAACCAATATTAAAGCCGAGCTAGACTCTACTCTGGAGGAATCTGCTATTTCGTTTACGGCTGTAAAATATTGGGTACCACAGTTTAAACGATTCCGTACGAGCTGCCAAGACGATTACCGCAGTGCTCGACCAATTGAGGACTCCACACCAGACACGGTTAAAAAAAACACGGATGATAGTCGCTGAAGGTATGAAGGCGTGAGCTAGCTGAAATGATAGGCATTTCAAAAAGTGATATACATCGTATATTGATCAAAGATTTCAAGATGAGAAAGCTGTACGCAAATGGGTGCCGCGCTTGCTTCCAATAGAGCAAAAACAGCTTCGTGAAAACGTTTCAGTGGAGTGTTTTGTGCTTGAGGTTATTTTTATTGATTATCTTCAGAAAGAGAAAACCATCAACATGGAATGTTATGCTAATTTATTGCAGCGGTTAGGTGTTAAAATTATGGAAAAAATGTCGCATTTGGCGAAAAAGAAAGTATTATTTCATCAAGACAATGCTCCAGTTTCCAAACTTGACAAAATTGCTCGGTGATAAAATATTTGCCAACAATGAAGAGGAGGAGTCTGCGTTTGATGGTTATTTTAAGGAGTTTGGCATTTCTTATTAGAATCAGGCTATAGAAGCTATTGAATATCGCTGGAAAAAGTGTACCAAGCTAAAAAAAGATTGTGTTAAAAATAAAGAAAATTCTTCCCAATAGAACCGATTTCGCAGCTTTTTGAATTATATCAAATTAGGAATAATAAATAATTGCTTATAGACAAACGGCTAAAGGACCAAAATTATGTTACAAATAAAAATATTCCAAATATTATAATATCTTACATTGTAAAGAAAGTTTGGTTTCGTTTATTTATTTTACAAACACCGATCGCAAATGATAAAAATATTCAGTCATTTTAGATCAAATAAAAAATTGTATTTCTATCAACAGATCAAAAGTATTCAACATTAAACATTTAATCTATTTTGCATAATCAATGAATTTTATAGACCAAACATTCTTATTTAAATATAGCGAATGATTAATTTATTATATTAATATTCAAGTTTAAATAGCTGTAGGTAATTTTATTGAATTCCTAACATTTAATGTCTACGTGAAGTTGGCACTTTTATTTTCTGTTGTACACAAAATCATTATATTTTTGCTTTCTTTTATATGAATACTTTACAATCTTTTATCAGGAAAACTTTGTCAGAAAATAAATAATTCAAATAATGTATATTTAGGAAACTGAACTGAGCTGTGGACGGACTTAGCTATGGAAGAGCGCAAAAACTATTTTACCCACGGTCTCCAAGGGATCTAAATATTTCAGTTTTCAATATTTTACATTAATTTCTTACTGAAAGACATACGAGTATGTCATGGTGCAGTGTTTCAAAAATACTTTTCTGGCCTTATAATATCCAGTATTTTCTGATATAGGAAATATATTCTCTGTCATGTTTCCTTGATAAATTTGTACATACCATTCAATAGAAGTGAATAATTTATATTTGTTCATTCTAAAAATTAAGTATTCCATTTAAAAGTAAGAAGTCTTCAACCATTGCAGAATATACGAAGCAAACTAGAGTTATATTTAAATTTTATTTTAAATTTTTAATAAATAAAATTCAAGAAAGTAATTTCGATTTTTTTGTTGGTATTTTTGAAACGCTTCAGTTTAATCTTAACTCGATTTGCGAATATGGATTCATAAACTAGTATATTCACAACATTTTGCTCTTCCATTATTTTAGAAAAATCAAGAAAACACACCGGTCGAGTATGGTTTGCAAATCTAAACCGTTATTGAAGAATTTGGGGAAAACCGTTGATAACTCTTTAATGTGGTTGAACTAGTGAAAAAGTTTCTTGACAAGTTCAATCAATTGTGTTCATCCACAAGATTTTATGCCTCAGTTTTAGTTTTAGGTTTTATTTTTTTAGTCAATTTTTTCATTTTAATTTAGCTTAGTTGTTTTGCTGCCGCTTTCTTCCAACAAAAAATATACACAATAAATGATGTTTTCGCTGCTTCCGTTTGCTAATAATTGTGTTGCGCCCCTTTTCCTAATTAGCCAGTCATAATCCAAAAAGCGCACCAGTGATGCCTACTGGCTTTCGACTATTAATTGGAACGTTAAGTATAGAACAGAATAACATGCTTTTCTATGCTATTCGATTCTTACAAATTTTAAAGATGCTCCAATTCTTCTTTTCACAAAGAAAATGGTTTAATTGGGCACTTCTGCCGATGATATTTCCACTAGGGATGAGAAATGTATTTTTTACTATAATATTAACTTAAAGAAATCGAAAGCAATCTGAACTTCATCAAATGCTTCAATTGGCCCCGCAAGCCCTCTCAAGTTACGTTATGCTTCACAAACTATTAAGGTTGACCTACATTTGCGCTAATGGTGGTAATCAATTGTTAATTGTAACCGAAACAATTACTTTCGATAAATCCATCATTATGTATAGGAAATACCCGAAGGGGCATAATTAGCTCACCCAGTTTCAGACTAAACTATAGTGAACAACAAAATTTCAAATTTTACCTGATTTTTGGGGACATTTCAAGCATTTCATTTGGATGAAGACCTAAATGTTCCTTCTACTGTAAGTCGTGCTAAGAGATGTAAAAAACTGAACCGAACTGTAAATGAATCGCCAAATTATTGACGAAAATTTGTTTTTATCCAATTTTCCATTTTGTACAGGAAAGGACTCGTCCTTTTAACGTTCTCGATTAGAATGGGGAAGAATTTGCAATGGAAATATTTTAGTGGATTTATACACTGACGATAAAAACATTATTATAGGAATTAAGGTCATTAGTGGCGGGAACCTCAAGGATTAGGGTTAGTTTTTAAGGGATTAGCCGAATTTTAGGTGAATATTCGAAATTACAGGCGATAAAGTAGATCATGTAAAGTTCTCCACTTGTATGGGAAAATTCCAAAAGGTATGATAAAAAAAATTTCACGTAATTTGTACGGAGACACCAGAAGGTGTGGATAAAAATGCTTTAATATCATGCGTTCCGTACAACATATTATGTATGTTCTGTCAAATTGTGCATAAATTTAGAAACTAATTTCAGGTTAATCGTGTTAGGGCGATTTTCCCCAAATATGTTATTTTATTATCCGAAAGGATTTTACATATCTCCATGACTTGAAAAAATATTACCATTTGTATATATAAATGTATAAATATATACATAGTATAAATTTACTCGAGCCAACTAGAAATCCACCCGGCCAGTTAACAAACAAATATCTATGGTCTTATCTTCTTCAATACGTTTTTTTCGTATCATTTATTTAAATGAAATGTACTTTCATCCCTATGGGTGAAGGTACATAAATCCCCGGGTTTTCAGGACAATAATCTCAATATGCTCAACCCCACGCTGACAAGGGGTAACACATTTCCCAGAAATGAACACAAAAACTAATGTTTCAGACAAAAAGCAGAAAAAGTGTTGAAAGAATAGAATTTTGTGATTTGGTAAGTTCGTAGTTTGCACGTAGAATGTAAATTTACTGCAAATTTTTATCAAACAATTTGCAGAAACAATTACCGATTTCACAATGGAAGGATCTACGAGTATACAGTTGCTCTTAGCCTTTGTATTAAATTACAGTAAAAAAATATATCATATTTTTAATTGATATATACTAATAAATTAATTTTGTATATTAGCCTGCAAGATATATGTCTATATACAGCCTTGGTAAATAAATAAATCCAATAAATCCATTTCCAATTGAAAGTGAAATAGCTTAATAAAATTGAAAGTGTACCAATAATTCCCTCCATAACGTATCACAAAATCGATTTTACAGTTGTGAACGTCATTATAACAGAGTGCAAAAGAGATATATATTTTAGATGTGGCAAATATGGCTTTTTTGCTTGCTTGAAGCTTTTCTTTGAAAATCTTGCCGCTTTGGAGACACACAAAAAGAACGAAATAAACAAAAACGTTCATGTCAACGATAAAAAACACCGATAGACGAAAAGAACAATTTAACTGCAGAAATTGGAATAACAGCAAAACTAACAATGGTTTCAATAGAACTTAACACTCAATCTGCACTCAAACAGACAAATTCACACACACCCAGCGGCGTATTTATGACTTTAAAGGCCTCCTATCAACCATGTCTTTGAACATTCCATTCTCAAAGCCTTGCGTCCCTTTTATAAATTACGCAAATTTACTGTATGAATACTATATCATAACGCCTAGAAAATGCTTCTAACTGCATATATTTTTCTACACTGGTGTTTTGATCCTGCGTCCTTAGTTCCCACATAAAGGACCAGTTTAACACACGCATTATTATTTTATTCGGTTCAGATAGTTATGCCCAATTCAATCAACTGCGGCACACGCGAAGAGTTTGTTAAATTTTGGGTTTAAATTGCAACAGCAGTCAAAACTAACCACGTCTTAGTGACGACACAGTAAGTTTTCTGCAAGCGACTTCTACTATTGCTTTGACTATGAAAGTAATCAGAATCGAATGAAATGAATCAGCGGACACGCAAGACGGTTGCATACGTTTTGCTGCCGCCTACGTCGAAAAAACAGTCGCTGAGAGAAAAACTAAAGCCAAGGCAAATGTAGTGACAGTCACAGCAAGGAGAATATTGAAAAAATAGTTAATAATCAGTGGGTGTCAATGCCAATTTCTTTTTTAAAATTTTGAAAAAAAAAAAAATATTTCAAATTATTGATATCTCTAGACCATTAAAACACGTATATGTCTGAAACTCACAATTGTAACACCCTACTATAAGAACGACTTATACTGGAAAAATAGCTTAAATACTAGTATGGTCATATCCCCGAAACTAATAGCCCGATCACAAAAATTGGAGTTTCTGTGGCATTTGAAGAAAATTGCACTTTTCCCTCTTTTTACAAGGAGAAATTATACGAGACGTTGTTTGCACGTGAAAAAATTTCTATTTGTCGTGGTTTGGTTTAACGGGCACACTTTATAAAATTTTCCTCAGGAAAAACAAATTTCACGACCATTTTTTCACATGCTGTTTCATCGCGAAAAGTCAGCATAGAACCTGTTAATAGGCACGAAAATTATTAAAATCATTGAAGCGTTCAATCGTCAAAATAATTTAATTTTACAACACTAGCATAATCGTTCTACAATATAAACATAAAGTTTAAGAGAATAATAATTTAAAAAAAAATGAATATTAATCTGTCTATCTGGCATTAAAATAACTACATTATTGACAACATGGGTTATCAAGCCTTAAGAGAAAACGAGTTTAAATAAAAAATTGTTAGAGAAATACATTGTGCAATCGCGAAAAAAAGCTTTGATTTCACAGATTTCTTTGTATTTTAGTCCTTTTAATAATTCAGCAATATTTAAAAGTTAAGGCAAAATAGTATAAACAACACTTTCAGACATGTTTGTGCCATAACGATTTTTAATACAACGAGTTATTGATTTTTTTCGCCTACATGAGGAGCTATAACTTCGTTTCCCAGTAATAACCAGATTAATGTTTTATTATTATTTCAATACAAAGACAATAACGAAGATATACCTGAAATATTGTCTATAATAGCGCTCATACGAAAATTTGTTCAGATTCCGACAATTATTGTTTGACATATTTGACACACAAATTTTACTTTCTGTAGTCACCCATAGTGATTGAATTATCTGCGGCTGTGACTACAAATACAAATTCTGAGGTTTTGCAGTAATTTTTCTCAACGCGACTATCGTCGCCTATCTGCGAAGCACCGAGGACTAAACGCTTTGTGTGTTTCCTGTTTGATTTCATTTATAAAATACTCTTCCGATCTTTCGTGTGAAAGCTCTTTTTAAATTTTGATTCTCCAATTTATCGAACTTTTCCAATAACCAATGCCAGAGTTGTGGTTGTGGAAAAGCTGTAATTTCTGTACACTTTAGTCAGGTTCACTTTACAATGATCACTGAAAGGAAGCCATGAAAAAACTTACTAGAACGAAACATGGCAAAGAAGCCCTTCTACAATGCATTCACATGTTTAGCACTCGTATATTGCGGAACTAAGAGTATCTGATGCAAGACATTTCAGAAGGCCCTGGTGATTGCGCTAATGGGTACTGCTCAACATGTACACATATTAACACTAGTGAACAAAAGTGTCTGTGTTACATTGTTAAGTGTAATGAAAGTTGGAATAGTGTTTGGTATATAAATACTTTTGTCGCCCGCTATAAACACAAAGTATTGAAGGAGAAGCAAACCTGTACTTGCAGTAGTGGTAACAACAAAACTCTTGTTTATATTGCGGTTTTTCTTTCAAACCGTAGGATGGCGACCATTTCGCAATCTAGTGTATGTACGAGTACATATGCTTTGAATGCTGTCGGGTATTTGGTTTGAATGGAAATTCATATACGAAAGGGTATGAGTGCATATCCTTTGTAGATGACGATTTATTTATGTGTGCGTATGTATGTGTGTGCATGTACTCACAAAGGTATTGCACGAAAAAGCCAACAACAAAGCCTGATTTATGTGACATACTACTGCGTTTGTGATTGCAAAGCATTTGGTTGTTCGGTTGGTGCCGACTTAGGCAACGTACTCGTACACACATATTTTTGCACATATTGGATATTTTGAAATAAAGAGGTTTTCTAAAAGGGTTACTCCATTGGTTGCACTTTACTGCAGCCCAATAAAGCACTTTGAAGACAGAAAATCGCAGGGTTATCTTCGAAGTTATCTACGAAAAATTTGAAAATTTCAAACCAGTAATTAATATTTCGCAGAATATCTTTGGCGCAGATCATTCGATCCCTCACTTCGATTTACAGATGAGTGTCAGAAATGTATAAACCTTGCAAAACTGTATCAAATACGGAAAATGTTAAAAGATTTTAAAAAACTTGGTCTAAAAAATTGGACATGTGAGTAAAATTTTTGTGGGAAATGTTACTTGTTCGCACTCTTACAAATGTTGTTTCAAAGGAAGGTAGTTTGGGGCAAATGTAAATTATAAAATAATAACACCAAAAATAAAAGTATTACATTTTATATACTAGTATTATATGTACACGAGTACATGTATATATACATACAAGCCATGTATTTTATTCGAATAGCTGTAAATTTTGTTAAAGTGTGTTGCAAGAAAAAGTATATATAAATAAACTTCAAACTGAACTTGAGTTGTTATATTATTTGGATCCCATTCGGTGGTCTAAGATTCAAATTTCAAACTTCGTCAGCCTAATCTAATATTTGTGCACCAAATTGTGAACAGCGGATCAGATTCTCTAATACAAAAAATAAGTTAATAATAATAATAAAAATAATAATAATAATAATAATATCAACTAGTTTTTTTCTCTATAAGGCGATTACTAAATAGCGCAAAAACGTAGTTGACTAAATTGTATTAAAATTTACAGCCACAAGTCATAACATGAAAAGCACACCAACACATCACCAGAAAAACTCTCGTTTCGTACTTATCCTGTTTTTCCAGTAAATATGTATGTGTATTTTTGGTATTTTTCAATTACCACGTCCACGATTATTGGCAATTCTTTAAACAATTATATAAGTTGTGCGCTACCACCGAATTTTACTTTTAACTAACAAATTATTGTTAAAAAATTTTCTAGAAGTGTTTCAGTGCAGAAAAATTCTTCCTACTAGGCCAAATTTGCCAAATTTTGAACTTAATCTGCCTATTGCTATGAAATATCCCGTTCGGCTCTCCTGAGCAAATGCGATTTCCAAATGTTTTCCAAAGAACCAATAAAATATTGGTCATATAGAATTGTATGTGGACCAGTACTATGGCAGTGAAAATACTAACTTTGGAAAGCTACCAGATAAACTTAACTTCCACTAGTCCTGCTATCCATTAACCGCATCCATGACAAAAATTTCTTATTATATCTAGACTGTCCATGAGCAATCCACAATGAAGTCAAAACAGTAACATCGCAGTTTAATTAAAAGAAAGTTATGGAAAGCGAACTCATGACGGCTTAGATGGTTAGAAGTTAGATGATTGAAACTTAAGTGTCCTGAATTAGTCTCTTACTTATAACATGTAGGATTATATCTAACGGTAAAGAAGAATAGCAAAAGCCTACTTCACTTGAAGGGTCATTTCCAGAGTGGCTTTAAACTCGACAAATCATCCTCAGATTAGCTACTCACAACAGGGCTGTAAAGTTCTGTTAGTATTACAAAAAGTATAACTCATCCCATTTTTAAAATTCTCTAGTCCAATTCCAGCTATGATTTCAACATCGTCATAATAACAGATTGAGTTAGAACCTAAATTAAATCTGATTCATGCGTTGAAATAAACACAATTTATTAAAACAATTTATAGTTTTCTTTCTCTTCTGAAACATCTGGGCACGCAAATAATCACTAAACCGAAAATATTTATTGATTTTGCTAATCACAATTTTACGACGTAACCACATACTGTTTGAAGTATCCAAATTTACGTCGCTGCCGTCCACATAAAATCTATTGAGCATAACAAAATATGGGATCATGAAGTTCATATTTTCGCTTCGTTCTTTAAATTGTCCCCCTTCCTGTTTCCATGTGTTTCCATCGTAAAAAGAAAGCTGGAGGCATCTAAGTGCTAGCAAAAAGTTAAAAAATATTAATAAAGATTGCAAAAAAATGTGTTTATACATGTTTTGATGATGTCGCTCTATAAAATTGACTGTAAACTCCGATTCCACAGCAATGATTCGTGATGAACCAAATCCTGCAAGAGACCTACAAGCCACGAATGAGGACATAGCAATTGATCATAAAATTATTTTGACGGACCGGTCTGTTATGAAAGTGGGACTACTTCTGCAATTTTAGTATTTCTGCGAAATTGTTCCGCTTTTTCGAAACTAAAAAAAAGAAGTTCCCAATGAAAATTGGCAACAATCGCGCAGAGAATTTGGTCATTAGAAAGTCTGTTGAGCAATCTCTCCAACATCGCAATAGGATCAATGTTAAAAGATTCATTAAATAGAATATAGATAGTAGAACTTCTCTGAAATCAGGAAACTCTGAAGTCAACTACAAAATTTTAGAATTCGACTCCAAATACATTAAAAAAATTTTGAAGACGGCACAACAGTTTTTCAATTCTTTGGCAATAGCGATGTTTTATTTGCCGCGTTTAATTAAATTTTGCATAGGGATTTTTAAAATTTGCCCACATAGCTCCAATTAGAAATTTGTCAATTTTTGCTGAATTTTCTGTATCAACTAAGGCCATGTTGGCCATTTTCATTATTTAATAAATTGACGACTTATTGTGTTGCCATGTCGTTTTGTTGAGCTTTGTGCTGACAAAAATCTAGTTAAACGTGTAAGAATAAAGCGATTGTGTTTGGATGATGTTGAAGAAAGCTGGCAAAATTCGTTTAGATTATAAAATCTAAATGACTATGACTAATTGAAACAAAATCATTTAAGGTTGGGTCCTTCGTATTCTTAATTCTGTGGACCTAAAGGCGTTTAAAATATGTACAAATGTGTGTTTTTTTCCAAGATACGAGTATGCATTTGTTTGGAAATATGTATTTATTCGGAAATACTCCGTCAATTTAACCAGCCATAAAAAGACCAGCAGATTTTTTTGAAGAATAATTATAGTGCCACCTCAATTAACGTTCTAGTAGTTGTCGACGTTCTCAGATTTAGACGCACACATTCGGTAACAGCGATATTTCGGTCGATGTGTACGGAAGATACAAAAAGTCACAAAACTTATGTTGATTACGTTGACATGTCTGCGATCAAAAAATTCACGTTTCTCTTGAAAACACTACCGGTAAATCGCCTATGACAAATTGCTTCGCAGATACAATAAATTTTTCTACAAATTTGCAGAAATTATTCTTAAATTGAAATCTGTGTATAGTGGTTATTGACAGATATGGGAAGAAACCCTTCCAATTTGCATGTATTTGAAAACGGGCACCTTTATTGGAAAAATGGCAATTTAAAAAGACTTACATGTACATCTTACATCTTTTCGCTGCAAAATTTAGATAAATCTATATGTATTACATAGAAAAACGAGTTGTTTACACTTCCAATTGTGTCGCGATGAATCGATAATTGTCTTTCATGCTATGGACCACTGGACTAAATATATGAAGTTTGTCCAGTAAAAACAAACTTGCCCATACAAGGGTAACCTCACCTCCACAAAAATTTGCCAGTTTAGTTTGCCATTTATTTGTTAATTATTATTAATTACTTATTTATAGTTATATTTTGTAAACACTTTTGTAAACACTTTCTCCAATTTATGTACATTTGAGAATAAGGGTTTTCGTTGGAAAAACAAGACAAGTAGATATATTAGGTAAGAGAAGAAGCCGTCTTCGACACGGCAACTCTCCTCATTCTGAGACGGTATATCGTCCGTAGCTCTACAAATCGCTGATGTCAAAAAACTTGCTTAAAGTTTCGCGATGTTTTTCTACCTAAACTTATTAACGTTTGCCCTTTAATTATAACCAATGAATCAGGACAAATATTAAAAGGAAACATTGACCAAGACCCAGCTGAAATTTTGCGTCTGTACACTTTTTTCATTCCAAACATTAATATTACAAATATTTTTGGTTCAACTTGTCTTGTTACATCACGATGGTGTAAAATTCAAACGTCGGCAAATGAACACCCTGTACCTGTTCCTGTATGAATAGTACATAATTTCCCCATTATTTTCAAGCTTTCGAAACACAAACTAAGTGTGAAACAAAAATGGCTTAGGACTGGTATGGTTTGGCATGGAAGAATGTGTGGCTGCCTTAAACAGTTTTTTTCGCTATGTACCTTTGGTTTTTAGAATGCCATTTATGACCACATTGCAGTATAAAATATGACCATATAAACATAATGGAACCATGCTCCACATTTTTGCAGAAAGTTATGTCTCCTTATAGATTTAAATGTTTCCGTTTTTTCTGAACCTTAAAGCCTTTATTGTTTGGCTATGGTCAGCTCTACTTCGCTTTGTTCAGGTAATACTACAACGAAAGGAATGGAGTTTTACATGTAATGAATATAAGTAAAAAGTGTTGTACAATGTACAGCGACATCACAACATATCTTTATTACAATTTATTAGATATACAATTACGTAGCATACAAATTTTCGAAACATATTTTAATTTCATCGTGAACGGTAAAGCTTACATAGGCACGCCTAAGTTAAAACAGGTTCACTTCGGTGGTACAATCCGCTGAAAAGAAATAGAAAGGGCCAAATACCCTTTAAGCCTTTAATTGGCCAAATAAATAGAAATAAATGTTTTGAGGCAATTTGGGTCCGAAAACTATGAGTCCGATATCCGTTTGTAGGTATTTCGTTTCATTAAGCCTCCAAATAGAAAATTCTATAGACGGTCTTGCGGTGTGAGATTGAAGTTATTCTAAATTTAGTGGTATTGAAAAATATGATCTATGAATATATGGGTTGTATTATATAATTCATGGGGAAATATCTGAGTGTGGGTAACCGATCGATCTTTTATTTTTTACCAAGCATTATAAGTAATTAAATTGACATCAATTTATGTTACTGCGTCCTACAAAATTACAACGGAAAAATAAATTTTTGGTAGACCGATAAATTTGTACAGGAGTTACTAATAGATAGACAAGCAACGAGTTTAAAAATATTTGAGTTGCATCGGTCACTTACATGGAAGGCACAAGAAACGCCGTGGAAGTTTGTTTGATATTCTCACGTTTCGGAGATAATAATCAATTAATAAAAAAGACAAAAATCTGGGCTTCTGCAGCTCACTAATTAGTAATTACAGAGGAAAGGTAGAACAATAGGTAATCGTATAATTTGTGTGGGATGTATCCTTTTCATTCTGATAATCAACGTGCATGGAAATTGAACAACTTTAGGTTAACAAAACGAAAAAAGGTATGGATATAAGAATATGTGTGTTAAAGCAATCTTTTGTGTAGCGATTCCAGATGGAGCATGGTTAACCAGTCGATTTAAACAAGGTTAGAAAGAAATGATCCTTAGTTCATAAAACACAGTTTAAAATAGGAAAAAACGCAAAATTATGTTACATTCGCATTTATACATTTTACAATTTAAATTTTGTTTACATTTATCCCCATTCAGGAAAATGGTTATACTTCTCGTTTTTTCACTCTTTACTGATTGAACCGCCCTTTTATCATTATTGGTACCGGTAAATCGTCATAGCTGGGTGACCAGCCCGTAGTTTTTTAATAGACACTAAGAGTTCTATATTGATATTCAAATGAAATCGATGCACTGACGATTCCTTTCCTTTGCAGAAACATCTGTAATATTACGATAATTCACAACATTCATTCACCTACTGTATCAAAGTAGAAAAGTATTAGTAATACAGAAGACTGTCTTTATATCTGTCATCTGTCTAGTTAGATTTAACTCTACAATACGAAAGTTACATTCACGATTCAATTTGTCGTTAGAATTTCCATTATCTGATAGGGCCAAGGGAAAATATATTATGAGCTTTCAAGTAATTTAACAGTCTTAGAGTTAGAGAGCAGTAGAGGGAATATGATTCACAAAATTTGGAATCGTTTGTGACAAACTGATTACAAGATTTCCTGCTGACCCAACGTCAGGAAAAAGACATTAGCATTCTGAATTCAAGTGTACTTTTCAAACTGGTCAAAGTAACTATTACTACCGCAAAATACAAAAAAATTTGCAGATCATAGAGGGTAATATACTCTGGGGAAACAATTCATCTCACAGTTCATACTCATAGATTATTTCAATAAGCTACTGATTCCTGATGACATCGTCAATGAAGAAATCACGCCGGTTATCGATGATGGCAAAGATTATTCATCACCGAGTCCAGCGAGAATTGTAGCAACACGGCTTAAAGGCTCAAACAGGTAGAAACCCTTTCTTTCTTCTTTCTCTTCTCTTAGATTCAACATAACTTGAAAATTGTTGAGCATCACTAACATTGACGTATGAAATAGCTGCTTGATTGATCACAGAAAACAGCAAGATAACGATATACTCGTATAACAACTGTGAATGGGAATAGGCAAAATTTCGTTAATAATTTGTTTCTGACTAATATACGATTAATGTAGTGAATTAATGGGGATGTTTTGTTTCTGGGTATGTGTCCGCTTGTTTTAATGATGTATTATTACTTGTTATGTAAACAAAATCTGTAAAATATATATAAAAAACCACACAAAAAAATTTTCAAAAGTGCAATAAATTTTTACTTAAGTTAATAAATCAATGTTCGCCGTATTTAAAAACTCGAGGGTATACCTCACAAACAGCCTCTGCTAACACCGATTTTCGCAGGCGGTTTGTATTGTTCTAACTCTCCTTTGTTCTGTGTAATAACAGTCGTTAGATGTACCAAGAATATTCTTACTGTACAGGTTTCATACGTTGTACAAATGCTCAAAATATCAAAATTGACAGAGAAAGATATATTTTAATATATCCCGTTGTTGAGTTGTGTTGTTACACTGTAATTGCTGCGATCGGGTGCCTTTCAATCCCAAAATAACTAATTCTAGAATCGTATAAAGTGCA
>JAHXMU010000395.1:2189094-2200729 GCA_019455685.1 Philornis downsi
GAGTCATCTTCTCTGAGCAAATAAATCTTTCAGAATAATAAATGGTGAGTAAAAGAGAGAATGAGAACGGTATTGTCACTCCATTATAAAGTGAAGATAAAAATATTGCATACAGTTTAAACACCCGTTATTTAATCCCCAACTGACACGATCTTAAAATATGTGCAACTTATTATAATAGTGATACAAGCGTCAATTAGTTCCTTTCCAGATATTTAAACATCACAAATGATTTTTCCACTAAACTACAAAATGTTGTTATGAATATTTGCTCTCAGGAAATCAAATGTTTTCGAGAGAAATCTGCGCTTGAAAGTTCGACTTTGAAGAAAAGAGTTCACGTAAACCACCTTCGAAATTAACGAATTTGTAAATGTGTTTAAAAATTACCGAAAACATTCCGTCAGCATGTTTCCGGAACAAATAATGTGTTTTATTACAAAAAGTACAAAATGTAATTGAACTATTATTTGCAGCATCCCTTATATAAATCTAAAATTTACTCTGCCTTTCTAAATCTAAAATTAATCTTCAGTTTCTAAAGTCATTATTGTGGTTGAATTCCTTACAGTATTCGTGACGAATTGAATTTATATACGGTTATATTCTTAAATGCTTCACGTTTTAGGTGTCCGAACGTGGCGAGTTATTCGCATTAAAAATAGTAGCAAAATACAAAAGCATTAAGTGATCGAACTTAATTCCTGTCCCCATGTTTTGCTCATTGCACATAAAGTGCAACGTAAGCGTCCAGCCGACAGTGCACTTATGTTCCACTGAGACATTAGTGTATAATATTGAAAATAATTTTTGTTAAATCTGC
Organism: Philornis downsi; assembly: GCA_019455685.1. Lineage (NCBI taxonomy): Eukaryota > Metazoa > Arthropoda > Insecta > Diptera > Muscidae > Philornis > Philornis downsi. The sequence goes on from JAHXMU010000395.1 coordinate 2,189,918, forward strand.
CTGAAGATCAAATTCATGCAATAAAGTTGAACATTTAAATTTCATTTTTGTTGTTTTTTAATAAATACCTAACTCGCTGGACTATAATTCGTGTGATCGCGGTTTCAATCCCGCATACAGCTGCCTATCATTATTTGGGCGGTGGCCGCATCAATGTGTCTGACGAACACTGCGAGTAATCGACAAGTATAGTCAATGTTTCTCAAACTGTGATGTTCGAAATTATCGAATATAAATTGTAAGTCCCGTTGAGTGAGTTAGAATGCGTGTAAGTTTACTGAATGTGATATATCATTAAAAGGGAATCTGTTTTTAAAGGATTTACGTTGGTGTATAACGATACTCTGGATATATTTTGGAATATTTGTAGTCTTCCTCTTTTTTGTGAAATATTCTGTCAAATTTTTCGTTTATATAAAAGCAGGTTTTATAAAATATTTATATATATCCTTTTATAGGAAACATATCCACTGGATGTTTAGCCAAGGGATAAGATAGCCTTTGCCGTTTTCTCTCCCTCTGATTGTTACTTCTTTGTGACATTAATTTTATGCAATGACAAATTGTAGCATAGCAATTTTATTTTTTTGGGGTTTGCTTGGACCACTATCATAATTGTTGGCTCATATATAAAATAAAGTATGGATAAATTTGGATTATTTTAGTGTTACGAACTGAGCAAAAAAATCCTCGATGTTAGATGCGAACCAATGCAGAACATTGATACAACCATATTTTACAGCAATAATTCAGAAATATCGCGGTAACCGGTGATGATATTAATCAATAACATAAATGCTCTTACATGGGGACTGTTGCATTTTACATAAGCCTAAAATAGAGTTGCTTATGTATTTCTTCATCTAGAACGGATTTGTCAGTACCGAATTTGGCTGGCTTTGTTACATCGTTTAAACAATGTTCGGTTTTCCCAAAGTAGTGAAACTTTGGACTTGTTTGTATCAAAACGGTATATTTATAGATACTGCAGTTTAATGAATTTCAAATTGCTTAGTCACCCCACATTAACGTTATCATGTCAACAATTCAGATAGACGAAAAGAAATTTTGTATTCTTGCCCCAATTAATGGTATTTATAATGTAGTGTTATCATTTGTAGATCCTTGCACGAAATCAGTAAAAAAAGTAAAGTTTCAAACTAACCTTATGTTGAGTAGCAATTACCTTCATGATTTGGAAAAGCTAAAGAAAAATTGTGTCAATGACCAGTCAAATGTTCTAAAGTTTTAATTGTTGTACTGCCATTATACAGTTTCTTGAGAAAACTTTAATTGTTAATTTGGTGCTTTAATCGTTCAGTCTAATTGCATACGCCCATTAAATATGGACAAACTGTATATGAAAATGGTTTTTGAATCGATCTAATAATATTCAATCGCTGAGAAAAATGGTTGACTCCAAATTGCGAAATGTATAAATATTTCAAACAAGTTATATTTTGAATTTATGGTACCAGGCTCTAAGAAATTTTCATAGCAGTTTAAAAATTTGTCCGCTTTCTGAATAGTAAATTTTCAAAGGAAATACGAACAAAACATTTTCGTTTCGGGTCCATAAGTCAAAATCATAATTGTCTATAGTTTCGTTGTGGAAGGAGCAAATAGAAAGAACAGTCAGTAAATTTTAGATTCGAAATCCAAACTGAAGCAAATCAAAATTATGTTCTAGTTTGGGTTTATTTCAGCGATGGTACATGGTTCAAACATGTGTTACATTTGCAAAGCAGCAATGAGTTTTAGTTATCATTTATCAAGTCATCTTAACTTATAAAATACCTTATAATACTATTTTCTTATAGACATTTTTCAACTCTGCAGTGTAAGAATTTAAGAAAAAAATTTGAATGCGATCATTATTCTTGCAAGATTTGAATTTCTGTGAATACAAACTCGAATTGATAACGAACACGGGATGAGAAAAATTTGTAATGTTGTACGTGTAGCAGTAGTGAGTCTTTTGAAACTATTAATGTGATAATTTTTGTTCTCAACGTTATTGGGGTACACTGAAGTATTCAATATACGAGTATATACGAGGAGTGTTAAAAAATTAAGTTGAATTTTCAAATTTCGCGGGCTACATACATACACTCGCTTCGAAGATATGTTTACAGTTTTATCTATAAAGCATGTTTAGTTTATTTATGAGTGTTCGGCGATTTTCTGCTGTCGAAAAAAATGGATCAAAGAAGTTTCATCAAATTTTGTGTAAAAGCTTAAAATGCCGACAGTGACATACGGTGAGAGTACTCTGAGTCAAAAAAAATGTTTCCAAATGGTACAAGCTTTTTACACTCTCACTCTGGACGCCCCAGCACATCAACAACCGATGAAAATGTCGAGAAAGTGAAGAAAATTGGTATGGAGAATCGTCGAATCAGAATTTGAGAAGTTGCTGAGGATGTCGGCATATCGATTGGCTCATGCCATGCAATCTTTTCGGAAATTTTGGGCATGAAGCGTGAGGCAACGAAGTTTGTTCCAAAATTGCTGAATTTTGACTAAAAACAACGTCGCATGAGCATCGCTCAGGAATCGTTGAATGACGTCAACGATGATCCAGATTTGCCAAAAAGGGTCATAACTGGTGACGAATCATGGGTATATGGTTATGACATCGAAACCAAAGCCCAGTCGTCCCAATGGAAGAATCCAGGAGAGCCAAAACCGAAAAAAGCACACCAAGTTCGATCAAATGTCAAGGGTTTGCTCACTGGTTTCTTCGATTACCATGGCGTAGTGCATCAGGAGTTCTTGCCACGAGGTCGTACGATAAATAAGGAGTATTACCTTGAAGCTATACGCCGTTTGCGTGAGGCAATACCCCCCCGCAATTGGGGGAAAAAATTCATGGCTTTTGCGTCATGATAATGCACCTGCTCACTCATCCTTGCTTGTGTGAGATTATTTGACCAAAAACAATACCGTTATCATGCCTCAGCCACCGTATTCACTAGATTTGGCCCCCTGCGACTTTTTTCTGTTCCCAATATTGAAGAGACCCATGAAAGGACGGCGTTTTGTGACGATTAAGGAGATAAAAATCGACTCGCTGAGAGCCAAAAAATGCATATCGGAACTGCTTCGAGGATTGGAAAAAACGCTGGCACAAGTGTATTACATCTGAGAGGACTACTTTAAAGGAGCTAAAATAGAAATTGATGAATAAATAAATATTTGTTGTAAAAAAAACTCACATTATTTTTTGAATACATCTCGAATATTCCTAATAGTTGTAAAAGTATATGTAAAACTGTGCTTATACGCTCGTCTTTCCTTCCGGTTTTTTCAGGCGAATTAAATTCGAAATTGGGCAAAACCGGGCAGGTGGGAGTAAAAGATATCGGCTATGATCTTCCCAAGTAATAAACATTTTAAGAAACCATCTTAATTGGTTATTAAAAACTGTTAAAAAATTAAATAAGACGGGCAAAGTTGAGTGAGAAGATGATATTGTTAAAACGCTTACTTATCTGACGATGTGTCGCTGAGTCGTTATCAACAATATGTATATTATAGTCTGCCAAGTGTCACCAATCGGACAGATTAGGGGTATAAAGAACTTGGTCGTATTGAACTACATAAATCCAACTTTTGAAAATTATATTTTTTTAGTAGTTTTCTAATATTTGATGAATGCGAGAAATAACCACACCAGCCATAAATGGTGCGATCATTGAATAATAGTAAAAAATTAAAAAAAATTAATTAAGTAATCCATTGTGCCGTGTATATAAAACCCCGTCCAGTCGAACTTATGGCGCTTGTCCAACTTCTCGTGCACACATTTTTTTTGTTTTGTTGTTTTGCTACGATTAACATAACACGGTTTCTAACTCTACATCTCGCTGTTTTCCCTTGAAAATACCGATTTTTATAAAAATTATGTTTTTTTCATAAAAATATGGTATTTACGAGATGTGATAATTAATATCAGGAATTTTATTATTTAGAGCATTGTAGTTGATGAGTTCGTCACCATTTGTAAAGAATGTTACCTGCGTTTGCTTCCAAGTGGCGATTTTTGATTTGTCAGAAAAATGGATCAAAGAATGTCCAACAAATTTTGTTATAAATGAAACATACGTTTTAGTAATGTTGAAATGAGCGTTCATGGCGCTCCAGCACGTCTACAATCACTAGAAAAGCGGAAAGAATAAAAAAAAAATGATTGTAAACAATCGCCGATTCACAGAAATAGTTGCTGATAATGTTGGCAGTTGTCTTGAGATTACTTTCTGTGTTGAGTACAAACAGGGCCGAATGAAAGTCAACAAGTCAACATGTCTTGGCAACGTATAACTCTTTCCTATTTCCAAGAATAAAAAGAGACCTAAATGGCTGCACCTTCAAAAGCATAGATGAGATTAAAGGCGCGTCCCTGAGAGGAACAAGTTTATTCTAGTGATAGGGTTATAGAAGTGTTTCAGGGGCAGGAAGAAGAGTTAGCCGAAGTTTGTAATATCTCGTATAGACTGTTTTGTAGGTGATAAAATTGTTGTAGATGAATAATATATATATATGTAGATGAAAAATAATAATTTCCATTATTTTCTGGACACAAAACATTACTTTCAGACTGAACAATTCAACAAGAAATGTCTTAATTATTTCCACTTTTTCGCAGTATGCTCACTATGAAACACGGAACCATAAACGGGAATCAACTGTGAGAAAAACAATTAAATATATACGAGTATCTGTGCAATTTTGACAAAACAAACTTTCACAAAAATTTTACTTTTACAGGGGAGGAAAAAAAAAACGATTTTAATATCATTTAAAACTTTTTGTGCATATATTTAAAGGAATATCAGTAGCTGATATTAATAAATAGAGATGGGCAAATAGTTCCCACCTTGAAATTTTATTGCAACAGTAAAAGTTATTTAGCCGACGACCAAACAAAAAAAACGTGTTGTTTTGTCAAAACAAAATTTAAAGAAAAAATTAAAAGTGAAACCACTTGACTAGGAATAACATTTTACTTTTCATCTTACGCTTTTTACGCTTTGTTTCATGTTGAACAAATTTGCCAAGTTGGCTCAATTCCAATTAAGAAATTCATATTTCAAACTTTGAATTTGTTTTGTCGAAAAGAAAATGAGCATTAGTTGAGATTGTTAACTAAATATAGGCTGATAATACATTTTCAGCTGATATAGATAAATATAATATTATATAAATACAATAATATGATATAAATATAAGATAAATACAAGTTGTTTTATCAAAATAATTGTACATTACATATTTTTTTTATTTTTTTTTGCAATATTTTCCATACATTTTCAACTTATTTGAAGGTCTAGAAGAACGACATTACCGGCGAAACCCGGTATTTAAAAATTACATTGGAAAATATATTGGAAAATGTTTTCATCTCCATATAAGTTGATTTTTCAAAACTCCAAAGATACAGACATACATAAAAATTTATAATATATTAACAAATAATTTAAAGAAAGTCATTTCCAAATGTTGTTTTTGGTTTGATGTTTCCAGTGGGGAATTTAAAATAATTTGTTAACCTTTGGGGTTTATACTCGTACACATATATTTCTGTGATCAATTTTTATTATTGAAGTTTTCCTTTAGTAACTTCCTAGAAATTGGTAAAAATGCAGATTAGTCCATAAAAATTGTGAAATTAGCTTTGTAAAAAGCACAGTCACACTTTAACAATTAATAGGTTTGAAACAGAAGCATCGTGCATTTACCTAAAACGAATTATCAGTCTTACAAATAATGAAATGAAATAAAAAATTACAACTAGACAGTTTACGATTTGTGGTACGTAGATTTTTATTTGCAGTTGTCAAACAAAATACACCCACAACTGTAAATTATAAAAATTTATTATGAAATTTCAATATAATACCTTTAGTACCATTATTTCTGCCAATTATATAGAAAATTGAAGAGTGTTTTCCTCTATAAAATGGCAGACAGTCTCCTTAATAAGAGGGAAAAATGACTAATTGTTGATTCTAGTCATTACTCGAAATCTCAAGTTTTTTTTTTTTTTTTTGAATTTTTTTTCATATCATATTATATCGCAAATTTTACTTATTACGATATAATCCGTAAGCAAAGTGAGTTCAATTCAAGAAAAAAAGATGTATATACAAAATATCTCATAACAAAAATCACTTTTTTGATATTGTATGTCATTATCAAAAAGTTTTGTCACGAATATATCAAACAATTTTATAAATATTAGTAATAACAAATGTAGTCGGAAGGTGTATGACATGACGACGCACATACACTTCCAAGCATAATAAATGTCAAAAAGTTATCTATACTTACTTGTCATGTGGAAAAATAATGTTAAGAATGCAATCATGTTGACAGCTTCTATGTTGTTATCGTTGCGACTTGTTATAGTTAATTTCAACTCGAATCAAAAGAAAGTTTTATTTTCTGTAAAAATATGCAGATTCATGTACGAATTTCTCAATATGCAAAGTTGAATGTAAACAACGTGACCATAATAATATCTGCCAAGTTTTTTTTCGATACTGTGTAATAAATAGTGTTTCAATAAGTTAGCATGAAATTGGAGAAAAATTTAAATTTGCCAAAAACAAAAACTTTCAGCAGACAACAGCAGTAACTAACGTTGATATGTGGCAATAAGACTGGGGAAGTAAATCGAGCGGTCATAAATCTCGTATTACAATAGTTTGACTCGTGTTGAAACTGTTGTCTTTAAATACTCCCTCTTGTGTTTCACTGCCCTCTTTTCATGCAGATTTAGTTGTAAGTGTTCAATAAACGGAAGTGCGCTAAACACACGCCAGGGCCTCAGTTCGTGCACGTCGAGGGAACATTAACCTTTGCACGATATATCACGGAACAAGGCAACGGGCCGTGAGGGTGTCGTCGATGGTGCTGGCGTTGGCAGTTGTAAAGGTGAAAAGCCATTACCAGTGAATCGATATAAATTATTTGTTACATAAAACTTGATGGCACACAATTTGCTGGTTGGTGTTAGTTTAAGTATTGTAGATAACGATTTAATAAGAAATTTATTGTTTGTTTGTACTGAAATTTGTTTCGTTTGTATTTTCAATTAACTTTTAAAATTGCCAGGAATTCTTATTTGGTTTCATTCGAGCTGTAAATGTTGAGTTGAGTTGAGTACTGTAGAATTATTTACAATAATCAAAAACAACAGTATTGATTTTCTGCCTTTGATTTACTTTATAGCAATTAATTATTTTTGCAAATGATCTGCATAAACTAAATGTTACAAATTATTATTGTTATTTGTATTAATTTAAATAATTTAATAAAACTCTATAGAGCAGCAATTCTTTTATTACGCTTGATTAAATTCTCACTGGAGTGTTTTTGTTCGTGGGAGAGTATTTTCTGTTACAACATTTTAATGTTTCCATTAAGCCACTAATCAATTTAAATATATATTTATTGCGTGTTTTTTTATTGACTCTGACCCTTTTTATCTGATAAAAATGCTGGCATAAAATACAGATTTTAATTATTTTTTATCACTCGCAGTTTTGCCCATTCGGTCATTTGCTCGGCCGTTTATGTCCACATGAGTAATTGCTTTCAAGTTTATTGTGAAATAATTCCATTCCGATGCATGTTTAATCTGTAAATAAAATTAAAAAGTGAAATTGTTATTCAGTTATTATATCACTTCGTATAATCATTGGGGAATATTATTAACAAAGAGCATCAATTGGTCAGTATGCAAAAATACAATAAAAATGCTATGTGCAGTTTCAAAAGAAAAGTATATCTGCTTTCCAACTCGTGTTATTTCCTACAATTTGTGTAGACATTACTAGCTTTACTTAAAAAACTGCCTTTCCAGTATTCGAAAAATTGTGACAAAATTTAATAGGGATGCCTTTGGATATTAGCCATGTCCGAATGTGTGATATTTTCCACAAATTGCTTTAGTTTTACTCAAAATAGAAAAAAAAACATACTCCCATACCTGCATAACTTGTAATAGATTTTGACAAATTTGTCTCTAGCTTACTACATTTTCCCATTAAAAATTGCCGAATAAACCTACATTCCCTGACGAAATCCGCCACTTTTTGAATACCGTTTATATAATATTTAAAAATGGTAATACGTATTTGTAGTATAACTTCTAGCCCACGTCATAAATACATTATTGTGATAGTATATTTCGAAGCATATTGCAAATCATTCTAAGCAGTATATAAATTTCTATCAGGTGTAAAATATCATGTATGTATAAGGAGTGAGCAAATTCATTTCATCTTCATCCATAGAACTTTGTTTACTGTATGTCCGACGCGCAAAAGACACCAAAAAGAGGGCGTTGTCATCAGATCAGATTTAATCTCTTTATTCTGCGCAAAGTTAATATGTTTCATTCAATTGAGCCAAATTAAGTGCAATTTAACGCACATCAGACGCTTAGAAGACCTATCGCAGAAAGCATGGAGTCTTTGCAACGTCTCTTAAACTCTCTAATACAAATTGCCTGCTCTTCCATAAATTCTATGCTGGACGTTTCATTCAGTTATAATATTGTTTATTTTATTGTATTTTTATGCTCTATTTCAATGAGAAGCGGTAACGTGCCCGCTGGTATTCCGTTGATTTGAGTACGAAAGCATAAGAAGCTAAGTGAAGGTACACTTATGTAAGTCAATTCACCTGCGGCGTTAAAATGAATGTTATAAAACACACACATTTCATTATAAATCGAATGAAAATCGATAAATTTCTACACAAATTACAACCTTTTATATAGCACATATCAGATATGGTATCAGATTACCACCATTTCCATACCTTCGTTGGCATATATTTAAAGAAGAGTCATACTGGCTGCGTTTAAGTATGGCAATCTTAAATAAAACCCAATTAGCTCACTATATTTGGGTCAAATGAACTAAGAAGCGAATATTTTGGCCGAAATCTGCAACATTTGTAGTCCAGCAAAAAAAAAAAAAAAAATAATAATAATAATAATAAAAGTAAATGACTGAAAAGAAAAAGTTTTTGGAGGCGTAATCTCTCTTTAGAAATACCAAAGTCAATGGCTTTTGGATAAACAAGCCATTGACATTGGCTTCCTCCTCTTAAAAGAGGACATTGAAAAAAGAGATGGTAGATATATCCTCCGCAGCATTGAGAAAAGTGATGGCAAATGCCCTATAACACGCGCAGATACGTTTCGCATTTAAACAATGGATTTTATGCTGAGGTATATTTTAAACTAAAGCTCTTTGATTAGTTTTAATGTTATAGAAATGATTATTTTAATCGAAAATGACCCGAATTCTTTTAACATTTTATTTAATAATTGCGCATTTGCATACATCTTGCATACACACATTTCATGCAAATGTATAAAATTTGTGAATATATTAAATTTTAGTTCAGGAGCATTTATCTTCTGTAAAATTTGGGCAAAAATTAGCTTTTGGCAGAATTTCCTAATGTTCTCTAATAAAATTTCAATCCCCTTGCGATTTAAGTCTCGTACACAGTTGAAACGATAAAAATGTCTCTTAATGATAATACCGAAATTTGAAACTACTGGCCTAAAATAGATGCCTCAAATGAACCCTTTCTTGTGGTCCATTCTGAGTGTTTATTAATTTGGTAATATTGACCAACTTTGGTTAAATAATATATGTTTATAAATGTTATCAATGGTGCATACTTTTCACATATAAAATACATATTTTCAGTAAAATTTATATTAAGGAATACGATTTTCGCCCCTCAAGGCAAGTCAAGAAAAACAAAAAACCAAAAAACAGCATAAATATTTCAGTCAGGTGAACTGACTTGTATATACATTTAACCAATATCATTTGGCGTTGGGGCAAAGGTGAGGAGTGTGCCAGAATGGAGTCGCTAAATTATTCAAAAAATACCTATACTCTACTATTTCCATTCGCAAAGTAAAGTCTGCTAAATGTCTGATGCGTCCTGAATTCAATTGAATTCAGTGCAATTGAATGAAAGATATGAATCTAGAAATACATTGGTAAAATTATGTAATTTGTATGGGAATAACCGATTAATTTTTTGAAATTCTACGAAGCATTATAGTGATATATAATAATAATTCCTATGGATTATGAATTACAGGGGAATAATTTAATTTCGATAAATCTATCATTTTGCATTGTACGTACTAAAAGTGGTGTGACAATGTCCTCCGTTTTCATTCGCAGAATTTATTTGACCAAACGCATAACTTGCGCCAAATTTGACTGAATTCAGTACAGCTATATGGGCAAAATCGGTAATTTGCATGGAAAGTAATAAAAGTGACACGGCTACATAGTCAATTTTTCTCAGGGCTTACGGAAAATTGTAAGACAAGATACTAAACAGGAACTTATTTTACTGCAGCCTATAGATAAGAAACAACAGTGGAAATGTTAAATTTTGGAAAATCGGACAAGTTCTGTGGGAGATGCTAGAAGGAGTGTGTCAACGTTGTCCATTTTCATTGTGAAACTTTACATTGGTAAACGCGTGTATGAAATGTGTGAATATAAATTTAGTGCAAACATGTAAGAGAACTGAATTCAAGAATATATGGACTATAGAAGAAAAAAGCGGGAAAAAACTTGGTTTTTCGGTCGATTTATTCAAATTATTCCAAACATCATTTTAAACAAATATATTCGATAAAAATGCAAGTTACTCTAGTCTACGAATGTGAAGTTACAGTGGGAAAACAGAATTTCTGAAATTCGACAATTTGTTTGAGGGAGTACCAGAACTGGTGAATAGACGTATACGAGTATG
>JAHXMU010000395.1:2205729-2294997 GCA_019455685.1 Philornis downsi
CTTTCTGCACGGCAACGCTTCTTCCAAAGTCAAAAGTATGTCTTCTGGTTGCAATCGATTTAATACATTATACCCCTTTTTATGTCTACCAGATTTCCTTTTCGAAATATTTTAGTTGTACCATGACTGGTCTTGTTTCTAGCGGTCATCAGAGTTAGGTAACTCGTTAGCAGTATTAAAATCATCTTCAGCACAACTACCGTCGTCCGAAATTTCCTCGTTTTCATCACTGCTACTCTTCTTCAACTTTATCGAAATTCAAATCATCAGATTGTTCAATTTCGATATTAGATAAAATGGGTGATTCATTTAATGTATTCCAATTTAAATTCATTATTAAAAACTCCTTTTTCGGTTCAGATTTGCCATCAACATCAAACTTGTTTCATCAAATGCAACATTCCGCCTTTCGACTAAACTTTTAAGCCGTTTTTTATATAACTTGTACGCCTTAGAGACCAAAGAGCCAAAGCAATGCGTTTGTTGCAGTCTCCCCGCTATCAAAATACCACAGGCTCTCATTCAGCTTACCTGCCTCTGCTACAACATCCATAATAAATGCCTGATGGTTCTTCCTTCCGCGACTTTGCACGCATTTGCTTGCGTAATATCCACTTTGGCCGCACGTGAAGCATTTACCTTTATATTTTGCCTTCTTTTTTCTGCTTCAGTTTTCTCTACCCAAAGATTTTCCTGAAAAAGTTTACTGTTCAACTTGCTAATCTTTCTCGAATTTCGGGTCTCTCCTTTCACCTTCCTCCAAAAGCGTCTGCTTGAATGAAGAATAACTTGGCAATGAGTCTTGGGTCTCCATTGCCACAACGAAATTCTCATATTGTCGAGGAAGATTAGTTAAGAATATGGAATATGAATGGTTCTAAGTTTTGTATTTTAGAATCATCTTTTATGTTCCCACGTTTAATATCGCCATTAACAATTTTCCATTGTCCGCTACAGATGAGAACACTTCTCTTTGGAATCCTCCAACTCTTGAAATTTCCATCTCCAAGCTTTTCTATCAGGCACAGAATTTATTTCTAGAAATTTCGTATATTTTGAACTCGAAAAAGAAAATGGGGCTGGGCTCATAGCCAGTTACGTTTGAAAGAGCTTTAGTGAGTAAGAAAAATATTTTGGCAATTTATGCATCAAAAAAAAAAAATCAAAGTATGCCAGATAAAAGCATTCATATTATACAGTGGATAATTTCAATATCCATTCAGTACAAATATTTGGAAGGTCTGAAAATAAGCATAAATAAGGTATTTTATGGAAGTTGCCATAAGAAGCGTGATTACTTGGAAGAATTTTCTCAAGTTTTACAGAGAATTATAAAGCAATACAATAGACAAAAATTTGAGTTACTGCAGCCTTCGAGTTAAAGAAAAAAATTTAACTTCGGAAAGTAAGTCGATTTGTATGGGAGATATAAGAAGGGGTAAATTAATACAGCACGTTTAAAATCCCTGGCCAGCATCTAGGAAAGTAACATGATATTGCAAGTTTAAAGAAGTTTCATAAAAGTTTGCGTCGGTTATGTCTACTTATCTGTCAGACAGATGAAGTTTGCCAAATTGATTCAAAAAGTCACGAAACGTATTTGGAGAAGACATAGTTTTCATCGAAGCATAATCAAAACGATAAAATTTTGCATCTTATTAATTTTTAGAATACCCATGAAATAGTTTTTGTGCTCTTGGGTCGTTTTTGGACAGCATCAAACAACATAACTAAACTTCGATTTATATTCTAACATGTTCATACCAATGGCCGAGTTAGCCTCTACATTCTTCCTTCCATTCACTTGCACTAAAATGCGATATCATCCGTAAGTGAAGACAGAGGGCCTTGCCAAGTCCCTTCTAGTACTTCGCATATAACTTGACCGATTCGAGGACTACAGTTACTTCATTTGTTGTCTCTTGTATGGCATTATAATGTTTGATGATATCTTAAATAAAGATAACAAGCCCTCCCTAAAAATTCCCATACGTGTCCCCGCTTCAATTAACACATGTTTCAACGTTCATATCTTTCATCCAATTGCACTAATATATACTAATATAATAACTTTTTTTATTGTGCGTTAATTCGAATAGAAATGCAGTAGAAATTAACGTATTTTAGTTCAAACGTATACGTAACGTATTTTAAATTTCGTTTTTCTGAAAAAAGTAATTTTTTGTTGAACTGCATTTAGATTATTTTAATAATTTTGTTCGAAAAATCAGCATCAAAAGCCAATTGCTGTAGCACCCAATTAGCCGGCATATGCCGGCTTTAATTGTTGTGGGAGTTGGACTCTGTATTGATGGGGGTGCAAATCCAAATGCTAAATACACCACAATGAGCCGTAAGATAGACCCAACTGTTGAGAACTCCGTGGAATCGACAAATTCTGATAATCCGCCACACTTTCACTAACAAAAGCGATATATACGGGAGCATGTACATTGCGATGACGCACAGGCCTGACGACATCTTTAACGCTTCCAGTTTCTGCAAATTTCTTTATAATCTTGCCAATTCCTTGTACAGTAGCTCGATTATGACGGTCGTACTCAACCCGTAATGCATGAAAAGTGCCCACGTTTAAATCACCACTTCTATATTATGTTTTAACTATTTTTACCCGTTTCCTGATTGTCAAACGATCCATATTCGCAAACGGCATACCTTTCACTAAATAAATAGCACTTGAGGTGACAGGCATTTAACAACTTACATCCGGTTTTGAAACTAGTAAATGATTAACTCTTTATAATAAATATGTAGAAGTTATATGTGGATAATGGAAATAAGTGGCCACAATTGGCACTAACCATCAATGCATTAATTTTTTGTATTTTATTTGAATTTGAACTTTCAGCCTACCATTTTTAAAGCAAATTTTATCCTCTGCTAACGTAGCAAACTACTCGTCTTGTATAATAGAATCTTTTATCATATAAGCTAATAATTGAAATACCACAACGTTATTTCCCCGTTCATCTTCATTTTATAAGGTGAGGACAATAAATTCGTGTATATGTTTGAAAAGTAACTTATTAAAAACAATTAGATTGCAAAAACAGTTTTAAAGATAATGCCACACCTGGCAGTAGTCTCTTGACATAAACAAACAACCATAATTGACTAATTAATAATTAATTGACCATTACACAGAGTGGGGCAAACACACTTTGATTTTCGCAATTTATTTCATTTGTTTTATATTATTCCCCCATTTTGCCCCAACTAAAAAAAATCATATATAACTACAACGACAACTGTAACAGTAGCCAGGCCAACCTGCGAGTAATAAATTCCCACAAGTGGCAAGACATCACAATCTCTATCCCAAGGCATATAAAAACAGTCCGTAGGTTAAGCAATTGTTACTGAAAGAACGATTAGTGAAATCACTTCAAATGTTTAAACGTATGAATTTATGTATTTACATTCTATTTAAAGCCAAACAAAGGCAACACTCATCACGTATTTATAATAGCTGCGAAAGCATTTTAAATGTCTTTAAGTGTTTTTTCAATTTTCACTACGTTTTATTATTTTTGTCCATCAAAATTGACAATCGTCCCACAAATGATTCGATTGAAATGAGTAAACGCTCGCATACAGAGCACTTCTCCCCATTTCTTTGCTCGCAGCTGCTAATCCCACCCACATTGCGTACATCTAGGAACGATACAGCATGTTTGAATCCAAAGCCAATCAGTTTAACCCGCCGACTAAAGAAACTATTTACGCGGTAATGGCGACAGCGGTAGTTTGAATAATAAGCAAAACACCATCATCTCTCTCCGAAACGACGATATACATGATCTTTTCCAAGCAAACAAATGTCTTACATTTTAGAGGATAAAAGATATGTAGGCGCCCCCACCCTGTAAAGAAAATCTTAAGGCAAACACGAGTATGTTATGCATAGAACGTATAAAACGTTAAGTATATGTACATTTAAGTATAGGGTTATCCATTTTTCGTTTTCAAGTATGAAATATTTATTTCATTATAATGCCATTATGTACAAAATACAATGCGCATCAAACAGTCACTTTTTCCGGATGCAATGGTTTTTCCACAATCACTGTTCTACGAGCCCCATATGCGACAATTTTGCTTGTTGAGAAACGAGCTTTGTCACTGAAGAATATTTTGATCGATTAATAGCCCACGTTTGAATCACCACTTTTGTAGTAAGTTTTACCTATTTTAACGCGTTCTTCGGTTGCTAAACTTTACATATTCGTAAATAGCAAACCTTTCACTTAATAAATAACACTTCAGATGACAAATTTTTGCTGCTGACAGCCTTGACAGACCGGCGGTTTTAAGACCAATAAATGATTAACCCTATATATGGTATTACAAAATAAGATGTACAAGAGTTGTGTTTCTAGTTGTCAACACAAGTGTTAATTTTGCTGAATTTATCATTCCACTTCTAATGTACAATAAGGTTATCACATAATTTTTTTGGTATAAAATTATCAAATTTTAAATACCTCCGCTAGAATAACTTTTCAAATACATGCCTACACATTTATTCCAACATAAATGGGAAAAGCGAGAGAATTATATTACAAAATTATTTGAATTGATTTAAGGATTAATGTCCTTATTTCCGTCATAAGCACTGTTTTTTTTTTTTTAATTCGCGTTAATCCGGCTTATCCAGTGATCCAGTTAATCCGGATTTGAATAATTCATCTGTTTTGTTTATTATAGCCGTAGAAATAATAAACGTGTTTCATAGCCGTATACTCTCTTTAAGTAAGCTAACAAAACAGCTGCACATTTGCTCAATCATATCGTACAAATTACAGGAATTTGTCAAAACAATTAGCTAAGTACTATTAGAGCAAACTGTAAACAGAAAGGACAATCTGTCAACCACAACGCAGCATTAGTGTAGAATAATTCGGATTTACGAAGTAATATCGGCTCTTCTCCGAAAGAAAAAACCAAATATTGTCTGGATGGCGATTATTACTAGAAAACGTGAATTAAAAACATCTTTCTAGAACTTCAATGGGATGACTCCTCAATACTGTTTACCGTAGTAATAAATATTTGTGGCTTTAATGTTGTTTTCGAGAATATTTGAAGTTGAATATTTAATTTTTAGAGTACTTCAACAACTCTTTTATTACTTTATTGAAGATATGAATTTCAAATAACGTAAAATAATAAGCAAGTAATAGCAAAATATTTTTAAAATGTAAAAAAAAAACATTATTTTTATGGAAGCATTTTGATATCTTTACAATTACATCTTCATCTTCAACGCTTAAGCCAATGAATTTTTGACCAACTGTGTTTTATGACTCTCTAAGACGTTTATCCGCCAGCTGGCTTACCAAAAAACATGATAGCTGTCGTAAATTATTATGTATTTATCTGTTAAAAACTTGGCACCCAGAAGACTGCTCCGGATTGTAAATTAGTTACATCGGCCCGCACATTCTGGTACCTCTTCTACAAATTGACCGGATTCAATATTACCCTATAACTCTTAAATCGTTAATTGCAAAAAAATGAAATTTATCATCCCAAAATTTTAAAAGATCAAACGATTCGCCACATGCTTCTGTAGGGTGGCGCATAAGTAACGTTAACGGCGACTATATTGAATGCATTCTTGTGCATCATTTGGTTTTAACTCGTGAACAAATTGCATCTTATATGGGAAAAGATTTAATTAACATATGTAAAATTCTTTGCAAAGACCGCCTTGATATCTCTAACTCCTGAGAACGTCGCCTGGTGGAAGTTTCGGCGCTTTCAACAATACTTGCTAGCACTCGAGCAATGGCCATTATATTTCGAACTGCACGAGGTCTTCCAGCACGCGGAAGATTACAAGCAGCCCCTTGTTGCCCAAAACGCTAAACCAATCGGCAAATTGTTGGAGCGCTAGTACCATTTCGAACATGAAATAAATTTCGATGTGATCTGAATAATCGAATGTTGTCTTTCAAAGTAAAATTGAACAACTTTGGTTTTTGTTCTGTGCTTAGCTTTTCTATCATAAATTTTTCAAGTATTATTTAACAAAAAATTTATTCACTGATCAAATCTTAATGTTCCTTATGCGCCACCCTATAGTAACTCCTTTCAAGCAGCTGTATAGAATTCCATCGGATTTAGCATACTTCAAACCTTTCATGAGCTTAATTTTAAAAATGAAAATGTACCGTTTCTTCACGAACTTTCCGTATGATTTTCCCAAATTCAATGTCTCAACCCTAATTACTAATTAGTAGCCTCCAATAGAATATAATTTTATCCATTACTTTTTTTATAACTGTTCTTAAAAGTTGTGAAAAAATAGATTATGTAACCATAACCGTTCTAGAACTTCCCCCACAAATGGTCAATTTAAGCTAAATATTTTTATTTTTTCCTATCTTTTATACAGTAGTACTGGATTCAGTCAAATTTGATGACAATCATGGCTTTGATGATCTATGCTTTGAAAATAAAAATGTAGGGCATTGTCATATCTATTATAGTACCTCTGGTAAAACTAATTTATATACTATTTATCCACATCAATTTTTGCCAATTGTATTGCATTACTACGTACATGTTAATCAATTCAAACTACATACCTGGATTCATACATTTCATTCTACTCAATTAAATTCAGGTTTTTGGGTATGTATTTTTTTTAGGTGAAAATGGGGTGCATTCTTACAGCTCCCCCTAAAATTAATATTTTTTATAGGAACACAGGACTTTTGGCGACGGAATATGTAAATCAAATTAACTAACTGAAGTAACTGGATTGGAGTTTTAAAAGAAGTGCATTAAACTAAAATAAAAACTCTGAACACTAAAAAATATTACTCTAATCAAAGTCGTCAAATTTAACGACCACAAATGTTTTCAGTTCGAACTATTGAGCATCTAGAAATTATACGATATTGTCGTCAAATTAAAATATAATATAATTCCAAAACTTCGCAGTAGTACTTAGTATGCGACCAGTTTTGGCAACTCGTCTCCAAACCGCATCATTTGTTGTCATCCTGAGATAAAATTCACAAAACCGATTGAAATTTCCAGTGGTTAAAATTCCTGATTTGTATGAGCGAGGACAATTTGAGAGCGAAAATACATAGTACCGACAATTTTAAATAAATACTATTTGTTAAAGCGCGCCATAAAAGTATGGTTTTTTCAAAATTTGAAACGAAAACGAACAGAATGGTGCAACTCGAAAATATACCAATTCTAAAATAGTAAATTAGCTGTGCAAGCAGTAGGCAATAGATTTTTATTTTTTAATTTTTGCTTTTATTTTCTGTCGGACAAAAGAAGTGGAAGGACTGGGACAAAAATTATACCATGGTCTCCAACGAAGTGTTGATAATAAAATCGCGAAATAAGGGACGCTTTTTAGATTATGCTGGCAAAGGGGAGAGATTTTTAATCGGTGTGCTAATCACACTGGGATTATTAGCGCCATCTTCAGATCACACAAAGTGCTCGATTGGACTATTTAAAGGGGCAAAATAAAATTTCGTAATTTAAATTAGGGCAACAAAGGCAGGAAATGGAGCAAAACGGCACAAATGCCCATAATAAACATCTGCACCTGAAATCACCAAAGTTGCAATTAGTAATTTTAAGGTGTAACGGGAAAAAAGAGGACAACAATGGTGATGCTGGCCAGAACAAATCACTAATGTTGAAATCGCCAAAATTGGAGCGCTAATCCATCTTAGGGTGTAAGCAGGTTATAAAAAAGACTTTTAGAAATTCAACCCACAACAGATGGCTGATGCTAAAATTATCAAAATAAATGAAAATTTATCGGTGCGGACAACTGCCTGCGATAAAAGGACATTTTCCAAAATTCCTCATATTAGGGAATTAAGCAAAAACAGATAAAAATTGTCATCATTGCAAAAATGAAGCTGAGATAAGCAGCGCACGGTTGCAATAATACAGACAATTCAAAATTCGTATTTTTGTTATATAAATAACGAAAAGGAGGGACACAAATAGTATCTCATATGGAATACATATATTCTATATAGAATATTATAGAACACCGATTGTATGTACATATGAAATTCCAACTTTTATGGAATAGAATACTAAATAAATGGGACTGAATTTGTACAGTAGACTAGAATCGACGGTTGAAGCTGAAATGACCAAAGTTCCAAAACTAAAAAACATATACATATTTCTTACGGCATTTGCGGGTTATTTAAATCTGTTCCCCGTTTTCAGAGGAAGCCCATAGGAGAGAGGAGAAGAATAGAAGAAAGCGTTACAACAAATATGAAGTATTTGTTATATGAATACGGCTAAGGATATCATCAAATTCCTTACTGAAAATAAATCAAATCACGGACATAACCAATGCATTATTTTGGGGTATTACGTGGAAGTAGGAAATAAAAGGGACAACAATTGTTTAATAGGCTAGAGCAAACAATTTGGACTGAAATAATCACCAAATTAAGGAGCTCTTTTTTCTTATGGCCCTGCCGCTAAAATGTTTGCTGGGGTATGAACCCAAAACGCAATGCTTTTCGCGAAAAACGACATAGTTTAATACATTATGTGTACAAAAATTAAAATTGATTTTGGAACAAGTCGATTCGACCGATTGTGGGACAAGTGGTGGGAAACCAATATGTTTTCTAAAAATCAGCACATGTGCTGTTAAAAACAGTGTGACTGGCATCCCAATATGAAAGGTGCAAGAAGGACCTTGACGATTTTGATCGTTTTGATTCAAACTACAACTTGAAATGATATTAGCATTGGCAATTTTTCTTTACAAATCATAGTGCCGCCAGCTGTCCTCACAGTACAGTTCTTTAAAAAGCTCCAAAAAGGATTCTGCTGTAAGATATTTAGTGTCTAACTTTTCTCGGTCACTCCACATGAGTGTTCATGTATTGTAATGAATGAATTCAGCTTAATAAAAATCTTCACAACATATTACAGTGAAGTGAAATCTCCGCTTGTTGTCACTAAGTACATTTTAATGTACTCCTCTCATCTCTTTCACGTATGTGCGAGAAACTCTTCTCAAATAGAAATAAATTTATAAGATAAAATTTGAACAGAGAGTTGAAGCCGAGTATCCACTTGCTCATACAAATCGAATAAGGAGTTTGCCACCTGACAAGCCAAGCTTTAAGTAGCTTAGCGGGTAAGTGTTCGCCTTCAAGCCGGACAAGCCCTGGTTCGAATCCCACTCAAGGTAGAACTTTTTTTTTTATTATTTAATTTATTATTTTACAATTTTGTATGCCAAAAGTAACGATATATGTACATATATATATATATATATATAGAACGTATGTATATATAGATATATGTATATATAGGTTTACTCGTATATATGCAGATATATAAAAAGGAGAAATTACGATAAATTCTATTTATAGAAGGAGGAGAACATGAGATTGTTTCAATTCCAGATTCTTGAAGATAACTCAAAATATTAGTGGTGAATATGGAGATGGTAACGGACGCATTTCTATGTTAGGTTCTTAACAGTTCTGATCGTCAAGAATAGCTTTGTTTTTTTCTTTTGCAATAAGGCATTCAAAGTGAACGCAAGGCATAAAAAGGAAATCATAGCGATTAGTGACAAGTTTTTTGGGCTTTTCGAAGTAAGTACAGTTGTACATTATTATGACGTGCCAACCAATTTTTTATTACCATTTCAAGAAAGACGGAAATTAACTTGCAAATTTGTGCACCTGAACTAGAAAGTTCATCTAATTTCATTTTTTTGGATCCACGTGAAGAGATTAGAATCCAATAAATTCTCGGTCGGTTATCCAATTTTGTGACGGAATCGTAGAAACATATATACCAAGGCCTGGAATATATGCAAGAAACCCGGATTTCTCTTCCTCATTTCCGTGGATATTACTCTTTTTCGCCCTGGGAATGAAGCCAATAGTAAATTGAAGACGTAAATTACGTAACCATTGCTTCAATATTAGTCCAGTGGCGTAATACCAACGTGGCAATCAGCCATTATCTCAAGTGGATGGCCTCATACCGTTGTGTGTTCAATATTATCAACTTTTTTTTTGCAATCTTCCCTAAATCTTGTGGCATAAAAGTGGAAACGACCGGACTACTCATCAGGCCTAGCCAGTGAGTCATTTGGAGGCAAATTTGCGCAACCGTACCATATTTCCATTTCCGCCATTGATGGTCCGCTAAACTATTACGGCCGGATTTTCGTTCTTTTGCTATTTGGTCCAAAGAACATCACTCTTTCATTAACTTACTGCCACCTTCAAGACGAATGCTCTAGCCGAACGATATTAAAGTGACCTGAAATCCATAAAATCCTAGGACGATCTTAATTTCTCCAGCGACTCTCAACAAGAGATATATTATTAAATATATGTATATGTATAGTCATTAAATAACAGCTAAGTATCGAATATTTTAAAATATTTCTATGCAAAATTCACCTTTTCTACTTGAATTTAGCAGCGTTCATCGAGGCCTCGACGTTCCTGATATAAACTTACACTAACGTACATAAATGAATAACATTTTGTGTCAACATCAAAGCCGGTGAGTCTTAACCCCACTATATTTTTCCATATCTGCAAAATTTTGCATAAAATTATTATTACGTATTTTATATACAGTCAGCCACATTTAAAGTCGGGCAGTCGCATGAAAACATTTCTAGTCGCATTATATCTGTTGTAATGAGAGAAAATACATCTCCGTCTTTTTTTATTTGTCACAATGACTCTTTTATTTGAAAACAAAAACAACAATTTACTCCAACTACCGTTACAAAATGCACATTAAGTCTAAAGGAATATAAGGACACTTTTTTGCATCACATTGAAAGTCGGGCATTATATGAAAAATTGTTAATACTAAAAAAACGCTAAATTAATACTTTGTTGTGCCACCTTTTTGATTCTCTACCGCTTGTAATCGGCTAGGCATTGATTGAACTAAATTTTTGCAAACTTCAGGACTAATCTTATTCCACTCTTCCTGCAAAGCAATTTTTAGCTGATGTTTTGATGTACACAGCCTGTCCTGCATTCTGCGTCCTAATTCGTCCCATAAATATTCAATGACATTAATATCGGGACTTTGTGCAGGTGCTTTGATCTCCTTCGGGCAATTATATAGCAACCAAGTCTTTACATCAAGAGCTGAATGCTTCGGGTCGTTATCCTGGTAGAATAGGAAGTTACATTCAGTGCACAGTTTCTTAACACTTTCTTTCAAATTGGTCTTTAAAATATTTAAATAAACATGCTTGTTTATTATTCCATCAATGAAATGTAAGTTGCCAACACCCGAAGCTGCCATGCACCCCCAAACCATCACCGATCCACCACCATGTTTTATGGTTTTTCTCAAATTCTTGGCTTCTAGCTCTGTGTTTGGCTTGCGCCAAACTTTACCCTTTCCATCACATCCAAATAAATTAAATTTACTTTCGTCAGTAAACAGTACCTAAAAATTGGTTTTAAGAACAATGAATTGTTATTTTCATCACAACTTACAGTGATCCAAAACTCAAAACCATTAGCCATTGACGGGCAAAAACTAGACGGCCATTTTGATTTTTCTTGCTAATGAGAGGTTTCTTTCGAGGAACTCGGCCATGAAATTCATTTTTTCGAAGAAATCTTCTTATTGTTTCTGGGTTAACCTCCGTCCCAGAAGCTTCTTTGACCATTGCAGTTAATTTTGATGCAGATGTAAAAGAAATTTCTTTCACTTCTCTTAAAACCATACTCTCATCCCTGGCGGATAGTTTCTTTGATCGGGGCGCACGTTCTTTGTTTGCAATGAATCCATTTTCTTTATATCTGGAGATAATATCGTGCACTGTTGACTCGCTTTTATTAACCAATTTCGATATTTCGCGTTCTGATTTTCCTTCTAAATGCTGTTGAATAACTACCTTACGTTCTTCTAAAGTGGACTGTTTAATATTACGCGACATTTTACAAAACACTTTAATAGACCATCACTGAAAGCTTGACAAGATAACAATGACCAATAATTTTGACAATAAATACAGAAAACGCAAACTTAACGGTAAGTTTACCGTATTTCTTTCCAGAGCATTGCTTGCCCGACTTTTAATGTGAGGTTGAAAAGTGATGTTTTTTCAGTTTAGGGTTCATGTACATTTAATAACGGCACTAGTATTATATTTTTGTTGTTATTTTTTAATAAAAGACTCATTGTGACAAAATAGAAAAAACGGGCGTATATTTTCTCTCATTACAACAGAGATATTGCGGCTAGAAATATTTTCATGCGACTGCCCGACTTTAAATGTGACTGACTGTATATATATTCATATATTTTTTTAATCTTATTTTAAGAATCATTTAAATTCAATTAAATGAGCAGACATGATCTTTCCTTTTTTTTAGTAATTAAATTTAGTAAAACTATTATTTTGCGAACCGAATCTGTATTATCTTCCTTCATTATTTTAATAACAGATAAGAATCATTTAGTATATATATGTACAATCATATACAATCTGTTAAGCTTACAGAATATCTATTAAATACTGATTATGAATTTTAATAACATTCAGATATTCTGTTGAAGTATACATTTGTTTTCCTATGTTCTAGATTCAATAACAGAAGTTAATAGTTAACAGAAATGTTAGTAATCATTTGTTTCCAATTTGGATGTTCTGCCAACGTATTCAAATGTTGATTATGAGTTCAAAAACATAGAGTACGTTCAATTAGGTTCCCCTTGAAATGTTAATGCATTGTTTTTATATCAAATAAATATATTTTTCTTGGAATTATGACTCGCTAACTAAATCTTCTTATGGTGTATAACTAAAAACGCAATCTGCTTCAACATGTTTCCTAATACGTTACTTTTATATGTATAAGCAATATATTCTGATGCATTGGATGAATTATTCATATCTTAGCAGTATCCTCAAACAAAAGTTTGAAATTCGACATCAAGCCCGCCATCGACGAGGGATGCTTGCAGCTATTAGGTGAGTTATTATCACTTCCAAATTTGTAGCATCCTATTACAAAGAGTAATATCCTACCTACCTAACCTAACCTACCCAGTAATTTTGATTAGTTCACCCCGCTTTAACGTAAAACGAAAGACAAATTTTGATACATCTAAAGATTTAAAATCTAAAGATTTAAAATTACGCTTAATACAGACTCTATTAGAGAAGAACTATAATCTTTCAATTTAGTTTGATTAATACAATGTTTTGTTAAACATGAGAATTTAAATTTTATTTGATTCCTCCCACCCTGGGTCACAATTAGTATCGTTGGCGCCGATACATTTTTCCTCATGTTATATACATTTCTATCCATTTTGTTGACATTGACATTTTGTTGACATTTTGTTCCCAGCTACCTATCAAATTTTCTTCTTTAATACTTCGAAGCTTAACCTAAATGTAAGAAGTCAAGAGCACCCTCGTTTAGTAGCCAAGATTTTAATACATTACACAGTTTTATCATTCTAAAAAGCGTTGCCACACTCTTTTTGGTTCCTCCCTCGTAACTTGACCGATTTATGGAATTACATTTTCCACTGCAATCCATAATTCATACCTTGAAGTTACTTATATTCTCAACGATAATATTGCGTTATAATACTGGGTAAATTGTGAGAAACAGACGGAATGACCACGCTCCCTTTGCTACCTCTGATACAAAATTGCTTTATTTAACATATGGACTCGTATGTTTCACTTGGCATAATTGCGCTCAAATCAGGCATTTAATACTGCGAACGAAAATAGGTTGCATCGCCGCCATTAATACAAATTGGCCGGTTTAGTTAAAATCGCCTCTAAAATTAGCCAAATGAAGAACTTCAGAAAGTTACAATTTTGTTCCTTTTATTTTGCTTTAATTCAGAGTACCTTCATCCAGTGTCCTTTTGTGTCAGTTCACCTGACTGAAATTTCTGTGTTGGTTTTTGATGCACATTGACCGTTTACCGAAGAGGGATTTTAGTATGAAAATGGGGGACATGGTCACGTCCTTTCCAGTCCTTCTCTGTTATTTCAAAATGAGTTTCTACAGTAGTCTAGATTTTTGTTCATTGCATTGCATTTATAATTTTCTCTTTAAAATCAAGAAATATTGACCATTTTAACCTTCGAATTCTTAGCTGCATATTTTTCAATCAGTTATGCAGAATTTGGTCAAATTTATCGCATATCATATGTTTGGTAAGCTAAGTTCAAATAATGAAAATGAAGGTCATCGAACAAGAAGGTCACTTTTTATTATAAAGTTTCCTCTGTAATTACCCGTCTCTTTGTGTGTTGTTAATTCCTGTTTATACTACTGCGTTCTAAACAGCAGCAACTAAATAGCCCATCCATAATTTTGATGTAGAATATCGTAGTCTGCCTTACTAAAATAACGACGCGTTCACAAAATGACATTAGTTTCTTGCAGCTAAATTTATTGCTACCAGAAAACGAAAACTTGAAAATGATATACAAATCGCCCACGACATTTATATTGACGTTTCTGATTTTTATAATCTTCGTTGAATACATTCAGTTCCTAAAAATGTTTTTTTCTTTTTGTTTTGACATTGTGACAAAATTTTAAAAATGTTATAAAATATTAACACATGTTGTAAAAAATGTTTTATTTTAAAATAAAAATGTATGGTATTTCATGTCGTTGAAATAATGGAGAAAGTGCTGGCCTTCAATTGTTTTTCCTCTTTCGAGATTTTCTTTCTGTCCCTTTGTGGTATAACATCTGTTTATTTATTTTTGCCTTATATTTTCATTGTAAAAACGCTGCACTAAATGTAAATGTAAATAAACCAGTTCGAAACTTTGTAAATTTGAAAGCGGGGTACAAATACATAAAATAAACCAAGCAATACAATTCTCTCTCTTCGATTTTAATGATGTGTGACAATAATGTTATATCTTACAATACGCCTGCTGACTCTGTAACTGCTAACCCTTCCCCATCATAAAAAGTATTCGGAGTACACCAATCATCATAGTCACAATCGCACAGATAACAAGACAGCCTATTAAAAATTAAACTTACTGCTCATTCAATGTTAAACGTCCTCTTACGTCGCTATAAACTCTAAGTGGAGCCGGAAGAGGCCTAATAAATAACTAATTGCTAATTGAAAAATTTGTCTGGATTAAAGCACAACACAAGAAAATCAAAATTATAACTTTCTGAAATAATCCGCGTAAAAATTATAGAGAAACCACTAATTTTTGCCAAATCAGTCATTTTGTATATGGGACACGCAGGCACGCAGTACTAAATGCCTGATGCGTTCTAAAATTCGAGTATACCGAGTATAACACAAAGGTACGAACCCAGCATTATAAGTAACTTCAGGCTGCTAATTAGGTTCATTTGATGCCGAAGTACCAGAAGACCAGGGATAATTTAAATTTTATAAAGAACTATAAACAAATGGAATGGACAAACAATTCAACTACCACAGCCTGTTAATTAGAAATTACAGAACAATTATTGAAATTCGAAAAATTTTGAGGCCCTACTTTGGTAAGAAATTACATTAAAGATAGGAAAATAAGAGCATACGGGTTGAATCGACGTTCCTTTCGATTTTTTCTATATTCTGCACACATTGCAACCCAAAATAATGAACAAAAAGTAGAAGTTACTGCAGCCAATGAAGGAGAGAATGGAATATCGGAAGATCGGCCAATTTGTTTGCATACCAAAAGAGATGGGCCGAAACAGTTCATTCACAATCTCTAGTTACAATCTGGTAAAATATTAGGCTGTGCAACGTTTTATGAAATTGTATAGTGATTCATGGCAGTTACTATGTCTGCCAGCCAGGTAGACAGACGGCCGTCGGACATTGTTGGTCAAACGATACTTGATACTTCAAACACACCCTTTCAAGACTAACATTTTTACTCTGTCGAATTATCAATTTTTCGGTTTTAAAAGTAAAGTTAAATAAAATATGCATAAGGCTATGATTTCGATGAAGGTTTTATTTCATTATAATACTTGGACCTGGCCATTATGTACGAAATATAATGTTATTTAAATTTCCGCCTCTGGATTGTTTGCAGCAGTGGGTTCTTTTGAGGTTTCTCCAACGTCATTTTCGAAAAATTCGGCCTAATGACAACTTCACACCATAATACGCACCAGACAGTCACTTTTTCTGGATGCGATAGCTTTTTCACAATCACTTCTTCCATATTTGTAAATGACAAACCTTTCATCAAATAAATAACACTTCAGATGACAGGTATTTAACAGCTGACAGCCTTTTTAGACTGGCGGTTTTGAAACCATAAAATGGACAACACGTTATAATTATTACGTGAGCTTTCGACTTCAAAACCAATCCAATTTGTACATGATTTCAATATTAATATACATATATGTATATCCCAACCTAGCGGCCGTCAATTGCAAAAACCATATTTTAAATGAATGGATGTAAAATATTAATATTTCAATAAAATTACATTTTATTGTGAGGAACTTAAGTCAACATTGTTATTGCTTTCGAAACGAATGTAAATGATGTATTTTATTGGAAGCCACAAAATTAAAAAAATACATCAAATAAATATGACCATTTCATATATGTATATATATAAGAATATATTTACAATTCCACAACTCTGTTGTTATCTTCGTATTGGGAAAAACTGACATTCAATACTGAATATTACTGTATTTTCGAGCTTAGTTCAATATAACGAACTTGCGCCTCTCAATGCATAGGTATATACTTAAATTAAAAATTATAGAGCGCTCAATTAATTGGACCTATGTTGCAGAAATTACTAAAAATGACATAGACATTTCAAAAATAATATGGGCTCACTACCCGTTGTCAGCGTCTCTCGTTAAGAATTGGATTTACACAGCATGAGAATTTAAATGACTATGCATTCTGGTGCCTCTAAATCTGCAATATTTGCCTATACATTTACAATTATATCAAATACACAAGCAAAATGGACTTTGTTTTCATTCGCTTCGTCTTCAAACTGTTTTATTGTATTGTAACTTCACTTCAGTATGTCTACACAGACACAAGTAAAATGCCGATGAATGCATTTCTACATATATAAACATAGACAACTGATACTAAACAGACAAAGGCTCCCAAGAACAAATGACGACACAACAAATTTGAACAATGTTATTGCATTCCTGAGAACATCACATACATATGTAACTATTTAGCAGTAGGATACCACGATAACGCAAAATTATTTATACATATTCTGGCAAATATATGTATAGTTATATTTCTCCCAATTATATTATATCATAATGCTATCCTGCTTTTTTCATCTCATGAACACAACGAACAACTCCAGGATATGACAAATTTCGTAAATTGAATATAACATAACAACTTAGTTGTATCTAAACTACGAATGAAGTTAACTCAACAAGTGAGATTACGGTTTAGCGGTTTTCTGTTTTCCAATTCACTGAGGATTAAATGTTGCGCAATGTGTTCGCAATTATGACACCAGTTCTCAGTCTGTTCGTAACTTATTCCGTATAAAACCCGACCGCTACCCACTACATTATGTGAGTGCAGAGAGTAATATATTGAAGATAAAGCGTTCCTCTGCTCTGTGACACTTTCGTCAGATTAGGAATGTTGCGTTCCTCTTTCGATTTAGAGTTGGTTTTAGTAATCGAGGGAAAATCAGTTCTGGATTCTCTATTGAATACAATAAAAATTTTTGCAAATAAATAAAAAAGTAACCGAAAGTTGTGTTAAACATTCATCAGTAAAAAAACCACCGAACTTTTTATGTACGAGTACTAAGGACGGATACTGGGTTAAACAAATAAACTTTTACATTGCAATTTCAATGAGCAATCGACTAACGTAGTAAACGCTTCCCAAACTGACTTTCGCAGTCGTCACTAAACTGTAGGTCCATTTCAGTGCTATTAAAAATAGAATCCTTGTAATCTTACTTAACATGGAAAGGAATGCCTCCCAAGTTTCATTTACGAGGTGCAATAGAATTTAATTTGTTGTTCTTTCCTTAAATATAATTTGTGAGATAGGGAGATACAAATTAGCATGAACAGAGGAATCTGTTTTTGATATTTAGTTATGGAAGGTTGAAGTATAAATGCTTATCACAAAAAAAATTATTAGAATTCTAAGTCTATGATCGTAAAAAGGAGAAATATATTGCGAAGTTTTGTACAGATTGTGCAATACGTGAAAGCAACTACAGGGCATTATAGGCCCAACAGACGTCAGAATTTTCATGAACAAGAAGAGAAATATGATATCGGACTTACAATAGCAATGAAAAAATATACATATATCTTCACCCAACATTCTTTTGCGTTGTTGCAAAATTGTGAGTGCTGCCAGAAGTACTCAAAAAATGGGTGAAATTACGTGATCGATTTTTCTACAGTTTTTTGGATGGTAATAAGCGATGTAATGAAAAAAAATTGGGTTCTACACCTTACTAATTTGAAACTGCAGAGAAAGGACTGGAGTACCAGAAAGGATATGGCAATACTATTTATTCTGATTATGAGATCTTACTTTGGCAAACGCTCTGTGTGTACTAAATTTGACCAAATTTAGTGCAACCATGGAAAATATATGAATCCAAGAATATATTTACTAAATTGGCCAATTGTGTGGGCAGTACTAGAAGAGAACATTTTAAACGAATGCAATGGAAAAGAACTTAAGTTACTCTAGTCTACGAATTTGGAGCTGCAAAGGAAAACTGAATTTCGCAAATTCAGTCAAGTTGTATGGGATTTGATATGACAAAATACGAGGATGTGCCAAGTTTTAAGAAGTTGTGTTAAGATTTGCGACCGTTATCATGTCCTCCAGTCAGTCAGACAGACAGAAGGCCATCGCAAACGACTTAAAAAGTCATGGAACGTATTTGGTCAAAAGATATTTTCATCTGGATGTTACATATGTGGCTGTATCAAACGATATACACCTTTATCATGCATGGTTTAGTCCATGTAATCGTAACGTACTTAATAATAATAGTGTTATATAGATCCTTCCGTGTCTATAGGATCTGTGCATAATACCTAACCCATAATGTTACAAATTTCTACTTAATAGTGCAGGATACATTTAAGATACTTAGCCAGAAATATTATTAGCATTATTAAAAGTTTGTTACTAAATTCATGTGTATGTTAACCGAAAATATTCAATATTTTGAGAAAAATATTAGATATTAAAATTCCGCTGTTGCACTTTAAAGCATTAAAAACAAAGCATAGGAAAATCTGAGATGTGTAATGGCGCTTATTTGAGACAAAATTTAGAACCAACGTGACCAACGTGATTTACATGTGATTTAATTGCAATTCACACTTTGTATCGTAATTTATCACAAATTATGTTTTCCAGAGGTGATGCATATTTTAGTAACGCTCAAACAACAATAAGATGCATATGATAGACTTCATTTAATACTAACCAAACGTTCACAACACTACCACTAAATGAAAATCGGTTGTAACCTATCACAACGAACTGTAGCAAATCCGTTCCGTCTGAGAAAGAGCTTATTTACGTCCAGGCTAGAATAAAGTTTTGACGAACTTAGTACGCCATTCATAACACATTTTAGAAATTCTATGCACAAATACTAAACAAAATTTGAAATGTTCGGATGTTTTTTATTTTTTTTTTCGTTATCCTTTTCTAAAAGTTGTTTAACGTTATTAATATTGATACCATAATTTTTTTTTTTTTTGCGAATTGGTTATTTTTGTCCTACAACGTCACCTAAATGCTCAACACACCCATGTGAAAAAATTAAATACATCAAAAAATAATTAATAAGAGGTTTATCCATCAAATTTTTAATGTGATTTTTCAGTTTATCAAAAAGAAAAGTGCCTAAGGAAATTGCAGTTGAACCCCGAAGCCAAAATTATTAACGCCTGGTGGAATCTTTTATTTAACTTGTAGTCATTAAAGAAGCACAACACTAAAATATTTGTTGTTAATCCTACAAGTGTCTTGCTCATATGACCGTGCATATTGATATATATCATTGTTAGTCGAATCCACTACAGAGATCATTGATGTCTTAACTTATTCTCTGTAAATTTTTTAAGTATTTAAACTTGTCAAGTTGATGAATAACTACGCTCACAAATTAGTAACTACCTAGTTTGTGGGTCTTATTCCTATCGGACAGGAATATTCAAGTGATTTTATTTCACATACTTCATTAGTGCACAATATTTAGACGTTTCTTTGATATAAATGTTAAATGTTTATAATTACATTTCAAATTAGTTAAAATTTTCTTTATACGTTGATGTTACTCTTGGAAGCGTTTTCCGAAATGATCATAGATATTTGCTTGTACTGGCAAAATACCAAATGTATACATATCGAATTTGAATGACGTATATTCATGACAAATATTAATGACTTTAACAAAATAGATAAATATTGCTTAAAAGAAAAAAAAAATAATTTCATATCCACTGTACATTTATTTGGCCACACCGTTTTCAGCAAATAGAAATATTCATCGAAGCAAATCTTTCCGCCTGAGCTTGGAAAGATGCGCATATTTATAAAGTTCGTAAGCAGTTTAAGTTTGATATTGGACAAAATCGACTCAGTAAGAAAAGGATTTCCATTATACCGGTTATTCATTAACTAAAAGCTGTATATAATGGTACTGTAGAAATCCTAGACACGTTACAACTAAACAAATGTTTAATTATAGGAAAACAAAACATTTTTGTTTCAAATTTACGACAGAAGGAAATATTGAGCTGAGTTTTACAAGCGCCATGTTTTCTACAGGATATGGGAGAGCTTCTCACATTCAGTGAGCTCTGTTTTTAGACTCAGTCAACGGGACCTGCTGTTTAACGACAACTCTGAACGTCACAATTTAAGAACCATTTAATAAACTTGTCGATTACTGAACTACTGAAAGTCTCCTTCGCTCGAATAATGATAGGTGGCAGTATGCGGGGTTGAATCTGCGATCATACGAAAAATAGTTGAATGTATAAACAATCACGCCACATTCGATCAATTATAGTATAATAATTTCTACTTTTAACAACAAAGGAGACGAAATATAAGATAATCACCTCCTGAAAATAAATGTGAAACAAACGTCATATTTGCGGCAGTTTTTCATTTTGAAGCCTTGGTAGTATTTCATTGAGTAAATGACTCTTATAAATTTTCCCATCAAAATTATGTTTTGACTTGATGCAGATACCAATTTAACGAATAAATTTCTTTATTTGCAGAAATGCTAAAGTTTTGCTATGAAAAACGTACAAGTAATTCTGATGGAAGGGCGTCTTAAAATTCAATTCAATTCACTCAAAATTTGAATTTTTCGTGCTATGAAGTCGTGTTTTTCAAAAAGTGGCTATTTGGCAGATGATAATGGGCTAAAAGATAGACAAAAGAGAAAGCTGTTAAGTGTATTGTAGAACAACAATAAGTAGATGACAATTTTTCAAACAAAATCATCTCTTTTTCAGTTTATTGGCATCATTATTCAACAAAGTTATTGTATTTAGATCTTGGAAAATCCAAATCCAACAAGTGATTGTTGAGAAACAAATGCATCTACAGCATGTTCGTAAAGATTTTGGGCTTGCGGTTGGGCAATAATAGTTAATAATACTTACTATCGTGAAATGACAATCAACTTTTTGTGCCTAAATTGCAATAAATGGATGTGGACGACATGTGATTTCAAGAAGGCAGTGTCACATGAGGTACAGACTGAGAAACAGTTACTTTTATTCAACGGATTACGAGTTGAATAGTTGAATAGGGAACAATTTATGTAAGCCTGATATACACTGTATCACAAACTACCAGAAAACATCACACAATATTTACTTTTTGAATAATTCAATTTCATTTTTATTTGTTGTAAAACTTTGGCTTTATTAAATCCTTCCTTTGTGAAGAGAATGCGAAAAAGCGTTTGTAAACAAAATATATAATACAATGTAAAATTTTACCCCTTAATTTAGCCACAGATTTCAAATATCTTCCATATCTAAACACTGTCGCTGATTTCTGTTATGTCAGGGAAATGTAAAAAAGAAATCTACCCTCAGATTGGAGAGCAGTATATTCTTGTTGAGCAACAAATTGAAACTTAAACATAGCATCTGATTTTGAAATTTAAGACTTTTTTGAGAGCGTCTATGTTTTCAGTTTCGTTCAAATTATTAAAAAAAAATACGTTAAAAGCAGTACAAAAGTTTCAGATACACAAACGTATCTTCGACAACTTCTTGCAAAGATGGGCGAGATGCTATCTGTATCAAACATTGTACCGCAAAATTATAGCTCACTGGTGTTACCCGCTTAAATGTTAGACAGAGTACACTACGTCCACTTTTCTCCTAGGAGCGTGTCATTGTTGCTCAATTTCATTCTCAGAATTAGGTTTACTAAATTCCTAAGGTGGGCTAAATTACACTGAATTTAGTCCAACTGGATGAATATATGGTATCTGATATATAACAGAAAGCATTACCCGATCGTTTTTTAGCATTTTAACAATGTATGTATTGTATTGCAGTACAAAGACTGTTAAAATTTAATGTATAGTACGAATTACTGGGAAAAATTGAGTTTAGCTACATCTGTCAATATTTCCCGTACATATTGACAGGTTTACCACTGCCAAAAGGAGTGGAACAATCTCAAAACTACGCTTATTAGGCGTAAAATGTGTGCCAAATACGACAACAATTAAGGCAATTACTCCAAAGATATGAACTTATGGATATATGTATGCCTAAAATCGCTCATTCGTACGAGAGGTCGATTTTATCATAGATTAGAAATTACAGAGAAAATATTGAAGTTTAGAAAAAAATGACAATTTGTATTAGAAATGTACCAGAAAAGTTGAAGCAATGCGGTTCAATTTCAATTTCAAATTTGATTGTGTTAAGTGAAAAGATATGAGTCTAAGAACATGTGGTAGGAAGTGGTTATTTGGTGATTCTGCTCAATTTTGTGCCAAGCAATCCTGCAACATAATGGACAAATTTTTGAGTTACTGCAGTACACGAATTAGGACTTACAAGGAAAAATTGAATTCGGAAAAATCGATCAATTTTTATGGAAGGTACGGGAAGATGTACGATTACGATGTAAGTTTTAAGATGTTACATAGTGATTTAAGATACTATCATGTCTAGCAACGAAGCCAGGCTAACATACACTCGGATATAGCTTAACCGACTTAAAAAGTCGTGCAACACACTTGGCAGAAATATTAACCAATTTTCTTCTGAGCAATAGGTTTTTTGCATATTAAATGCATTCCTTCGTGAGACTGCAAAAGCAGTATCTTTTCAACAGCCAATTTCAATATTAAATGTATCGAAGAACAAAGTTAAATCGATGTTTCTTGGATGGAGTGTGAATTCGAACAGGGTAAATTAAATACTGTACACTGCTACACATCCATGGCCATCAAATTCTAAATCATAAAACTTAATCAAATACAGTAAAAGAAATTGTATTTAGACATACTTGCAATTATTCCAATCAAGCATATTCGGATCTAAATAATTCGTATATGTCCGCGATGGTTAGGTTATTGTGTTGATTTATACTAAATAGTATATACTAATAACTAGCCCGTGGTACCTACCACACATATATTGTACAATCCAGTATAGGTTTACCTAATCCTTTCTAATGTAGTGCTTAAATATCCAATTGTTTGCTTGCGGTCATCGTTTTCAGGCAACGTTCACAATATTTATAAGCTTACACTTTAATAACATTCACTTTCTATGTTTGCTGTTTTTAACAAAATTGTTATTCTATTTCAACCACTATTATCTAATAAATTTTTGTTACTTTTCATTCAATAAATTGCATTAATATATTTATTTATACTTTTATTTGTGTACTGGCGCACTGGTTTTCATATTCATTTGAATTTTTTCATTTGTTTTAACACCTTAACTTCAACTTGTAAAAACTTTCACATTTTCAGTGCTCTCCCTTTCTTATCACTTCCACTATGAGTGGATAAATATTTTCTTGTTCTATTATTTCACCATTTCTGGATATTAAATTGCATTATTTTTAGTTGTTTATTTTAATCACAGATTCATAGATTGCTCTGAGAATAATTTGCTTTCGTAAGCATTCAAAACAACTAATTTAATTGAGATAATACTACAACCTTATTTCGATTTATATCCTGCTGCACTTTTTAGATTCAGTAGCGCACTTTAATATTTATTGAAATTTGATTTATTTTTCTACGATATGATTCACCAAATTCTTAAGTGCTTTAACATTTTCTTTAGCATGTGTCTCAAGTCGTGTGACATGCTGTTTTTGTGATGAATTAACATTCAAGCACGCACCTTGTTGGGTAAACTCACAATTATCGCTTCTGTTACTAGTAGAGGTGTTTTCGTTCATTACTCAAAGAGGATGAACTTAATTTCAGTAACCTTCTCAGATTTTTATTTGAATAGAATTCTTTTTTATTGTAAAAACGAAAAATCATAAACCATTTTTTGCAAATTTAAAATTTCTTTATACTTTTCCACTTGTATCGTTCGTTTGCACTTATCTTCATCACTGTCATTATCACCGCATTCGTAAATACTACACACAGCATAAAATGCACGTTACAATTACCGTGAATAGTTGCACGCACAAAATCTCACAAATTGGATGATGTCTTCTCAACCATTGTCACGCTTGTACTGAATCTACATCAGGCCTTGCACTTGTGCTTCGCCTTCACAAACACCGACCGTCGAAGCTAACAAGCAAATTATGCTCCACTCACAAAGCAAAGAGCTCCAATACAATTCTCTGAGATATTCGTGCGAGAGAAATGCTCCTTTTTTATTTGAAGGAGAGCACGAGCACGCGTACTTCATGATTTTGTTCAGAATTCGTTCTTGGAGAGCTAAATTGCAATCAGCTGTTTTCAAATCTATGTTTTTGTCCGTTATTTTAAGAATTCGCCGCGAAATGAAACACATTTCAGTATAAATGCTCTTTAAGATTGCAACACGACATGCCATGCATTTTCCTTTAAAGTTTTCTTTTGCAAAAATATGGGAAAAATAAAGATGAGCATTGAAAGTGTAACAGTTTTTCTGCCTTTAGCTGTTGGTACTTTATTATCCGGGGACATAAAATTATGAAATCTTATACAAGAGGTAAGCAAGTTGTGGTGTGTTTCTTATCTCAAAGTTTTTCTTATCGTTGGGGAGGAAACGAAACTTAAATTGAAATAAAGCGAAAACGTTTTGTAATTTATTTGTATGTACGTGAATTATCTTATGCATTTCAGACAGTTAAAATTGGGGGAGATATTATCTTTTTGGTACTCCACCAAATGACATACATACTATGTAGGCAATTAGTTCCTTGCACTTGTTTGCTAATAACTAAGAACTACAACAGAAAAATGGAATCGTGATCGTGGTCTTTAAAGTAAATAAAATATTTCACAACAAATGATTCGACTAAAATTAAGAACAATATTTCCGGAAATTAATGTTTATATGGGGGTTCGAATGATAACACTGCCCAATTTAGTTTGCTTTAAAAAACATTAACAAAAATAGTAAATATAGCAAAGAGAATGGAAACTAATCAATAATTCTTTGGCACAATTTTGTTCAATACAACCGATACACAATATATGTAAATTGGACAAATTACTGTGCTTCATTAACTAAGATAATGCTATTTAATTTTCATTTGTTTAATTTTCACTTACTGCTAAACTGGGTTCTATTAAAATGAATTATGAATTTGAAAATGAATGAATGAAAAGAATTAACAGAATATTCATGAAGAAATTAATTAAATACCGCGTGAAATGTATGAGAATGTAATGGGAAATGTGCTCAAAAGGACTCGCATTTGGGAGGTTAACAGAGGCGGACATTTATCTAATATTGTATTGTAATTGCCTCTTTCACTTAATCAAAAATTATAAACAAACAATATACCTTTCCGACGGACACCCAGTACCAGAAGAGACTTGGCTAATCGATCGATCACTTTGAATATAGTGGACAAAAATCAAGAGTTGGGGGACAAAATTAGTATTTAGAAAAATTGGTCAATTTGTAAGGGAGGTACAAAATGAGATGGGAAAAAATATAATTTGGGGTACAGACAAATTACCGTGTCTACGAACTGAACGTATGAAACAACTGAACTGTCTGCGAAATGACCGAAATTTATAAAGAAAATTTGTAGAGAAATCTTTTTCTTGCAATTTGAACATTAAGGCAATCATTTCAGTCATTTAATAGTGTTCAGGATGAAATCGTTACTGCTTTCATGGTTTCGGTAGATGGGAACAGATGTTTTAAAATTCGTAACTATCGCAATATAGTTACTATATACAATTATCTTAGGTGCGCAACTAAGTTCCCGCTGTTTCCCAATGAATGGCGGCAGATGTAAGTGCTAGTCGATTGTGCCATAACCTAAAAATCTTGAGGAAGCTTAGGCATACGGTAGATGTACCGCCTCGACACAATAGTGATTTTCCTTTGACGTCATATTCTTTTGGTTGTGTGAATATATATGATTTTGTGAATATATATAATTTTGTGCCAAATAATCGTTTTATGCGGGAAGTATTATATTTTCTCACCAAAAACTGCAAAACGTTTATGGAGATGCTGCTTTAAGTGAAACATTGGTTCTCTCGGTTTAAAGATGGTGATTTTGATGTTGACAACCGTTCGTGTGAAGGAAGACGAAAAACTTCCGAAGACACTGAATTGACGGCATTGCTTGATGGGGATCCGTGTCAAACGCAGGTAGAGCTTACTTCTGCTGCCCGGTCATGTTTCTACGTCATAGCAATGGCCGAATATTCACGCTGCGAAGGTCGTGTTCTTTATTTGGTAGAGCCAGGTCGCCCACTAAACGCTTAGAGGCACGAAAAAGTGATTCTTCAGCATGACAACGCTCGGCCTCACATAGTCAAAACCCTACCTATGTGGTCAAACCCTACCTGGAAACGCTGAAATGGAAAGTCTTACTGCATCCGCCACACTCTCTAGATATTGCGCCGCCCGATTATCACTTGTTCCGTTCGTTGGCACACGGTCTGGCAGACCAGCAGTTCCACTCACATAAACTCATTAAGCAATGACTAGATTCGTGGATAGCCTCAAAAGATGAAAAGTTTTAGCGTGACGTAGTTCGAGTTTTGCCAGAAAGGTGGCAAGAAGCTGTTGAATCTTTACCTATATAAAAAAAAACAGCAATAACTTAGTTGCGCACATAATAATGTAATGTAAAATAATTTGTGTGATGTACATGAAATACAGGACAAAGTCTGTACCCACTAACTTAGTAAGCCATATAAAATAGTATGGTTTACCAAATTTTTGATAAATCGGTCATACCAATCTTAAATTAAAAATTATAAGCGAGACTTTTGTTAAGTCGTTTATTCAAAAGGACAATATTCAAAAAAAGGACAATAACAATTATGTTGGAACTTAAAGCCTTAACTTAAAGAACTTAAAGTGTGGGTAACTGTTAAATATAATATTTTGTACGGGAGGTATCAGAATATTTTGTTTCGAGAAAACATGTTGCAAAAATCAAATTTCGAGTTGTACGTCTAGAAGAATAATATTAACATCTTCCTTATGGCGACTGGTTGAATTGGCAAGCTCTGAATTTTATTAATTATAAGTGAATAATTTAATTTATGTTATTTTGAAGGATATGAAAAAGTCAGAACAAAATGCTAATGGATGTTATTTCTGCCCTGGTAGAAGGAACACTTTAAGATATTTATTAATTATTGTGGAATTTTTTTTTTTAGACTTTTGTGTTTACTTACTTTTCCAACTGTGAATTGAGTTTAAAAAGTCATGGAGTGTGATAGAAATTTCTAATTTTTTAATAATTCGAACAAGATTTAAGAATAAATTTCCAAAAAACTTCGACATAATAGTTGGCCTTACATAGAATAGCATTGCGGCCTATATCCAGCATCCTAATTGTCTCTTTAAATATAATTTTTTGAAATCAATAATTTGGCATGGGAAGTATCATAAAGGGGCCTGCCGATTTTGTCCATTTTCAATCCCACCTCATGATTTTAAAAATATTAACATTTTCATATGTTTATTACGATTGACGTTGGAACCGGCGGTGGTTTGCTCGAGTTGTCGTGTCAGCTATCCTGTCAGACAGCTAGTTATAAAGAAAAACAGTTCTCTTAAAATAACCTGAAACGAACTTAAAATTCCACGTTTCTTCAATTTCTTTGCACCTTTTTAGATATCAAATACGAGATTTGATAGTCTTAACATCAGCAGAAGTGCTAAAACCAACTGTGGTGAAATCTTTCTAGAAAATTTTTAATTAGTTTTTGACATCTTAAGATATGTATTGCAGTAACACAATGCCACACCACTCTTGAAATTGACAATTCGAATGGACTACTTCGCTTCCATAATTGTCTGATGTAAATTAGAAAGTGAAACCTATACGTTTCTGAGAGCTGCTTTTTCATATTACGTACATATCTGCAAAGAAATTGAACAATTTATTTAAATTTTTAAAGCAGAGCAACAGTACACTGAAATGGACAGCTAGGGGGAGAAAATATTCAACATAATTATGAGATATGTTGTGGTTGTAGAGGTAGAAAATCATTCAACTTTTACCGTCATAAATCTCTCTCGTTATATTTACGACAAAATCAATGGAAATATACCATGATCTAACCCCAATTTATTTATTTTATTTTACTCTGAGAATGAACATTTTTTTGAGGTACTTTTGCCAAAAGGAATTGAAAACTGGCATGGAAATTTCAGTCAAGTGAACTGACTGACGTGTACAAATCTTCACTCAAAGTCCTTTTAAGTGAGAGGCATGGTAAATCATCAAATTCTTGTGAAAAAATATTTCGAATCTAAAACACAATAGAGAAGTAAAATTATAACTTTGTGAGGTCCTCCACTAAGATTTTTGCTAGATTGCACTGTATCCTGAAGGTTAACCAATACAGTCCATTTTCATTCTCAGAACTAAATTTATTTAATGATTGATGTGTCCTAAATTTTACTGAATATAATGTGATTGAATAAAAGATATTGATCTATTTTGATTTCTTATTGATCTATTTATTGATTTATTTTAAACCACAACATTTGTTGGCAGAACACCAAATTTTCCAAAAAAAATGTATACCTTTAAAGTGCACTTTGTCAGAAGAATGTTTAGGGAACGAATTATTTGTGTCGTATTTCCTAAATCTGAAAATCTTCATTTATAATACGATCCTGAAAAAATTTCAAAACTATGGCGGACTTCAAAGCTAATCACATGTAAACACATATATCAGCCTAAATTGTAATTAAATTGTATTGAAAAATTAAATGAATTGAAAAACTTTCCAGAACGAATAACAATTAGCTTTATCTGGAATTTGCATCATAATGTCTAGAAGATATGTGAATTTAAAATACAATGAGGTGTATAATAATGTCGAAAAATATTGAAATACGAAAAATGAAAGTAGCCGTTAGAGCCTGAGAAATATAGGGTGGCGCATAAATAACGTTAAGATTTGATCAGTGAGTACGTTTTTTTGTTTAAGTCTTTTTTTTCGTCTCTTTACAGAATTAACTAAATAATACTTGGAAAATTTATGATTGAAAGGCTCACAAAACAAAAAACCAAAGTTGTCCAATTTTACTTTGAAAGTCAGCATTCGATTATTCAGATCATATCGAAATTTCTTTCATGTTCGAAATGCTCCTAGCGATCCAACAATTTACCGATTAGTTTAGCGTTTTGGAAAACAAGGGGCTGTCTGTGATCTTCCGCGTGCTGGAAGACCTCGTGCAGTTCGAAATGAAGTGACCATTGCTTGAGTGCAAGCAAGTATTGTGGAAAACCCCGAAACTTCCACTAGGCGACGTTCTCAGCAGTTAGAGATGTCTAGGCGGTCTTTGCAAATAATTTTACATATTTTTACATATTTTCCCATATAAGATGCAATTGGTTCACGAGTTAAAACCAAATGATGCACAAGAACGCATTCATTATATTCGCCGTTAACGTTACTTATCCGCCACCCTTTAGGAGCTAATTGAACAATAAAACTGAAGCTCAACCGGATGAATGTGAACCAAATACAGTGGGAATTGTCAAGAAAACTCGCAATGGTTAATACATTTTAAAGTAATTCGATTTCCGATATTTTCTAAAGACTCAAAAACGTTGTTTTCCAATCCTCGAAGCATTCCAAATAGTCATCTTGCTGTATTGCCTTTAGAACATGAAGCGATTGCATCTCTTCTACCGACTCAAAATGCTACCGGAGAATTTAGAGGTTAGCCAGATGTCACACACCCATCATGAGGACATATATGATAGCTGTGGAGTGATATTAGATTTATTTTTTCGAAAAGAAACAAGAAGTGTCAATATAATGTTTAGTGGTGCATTAACGTGACACACAATTCTAGAGTTTTCTGCCAATTAATCTGGAATCGTTTTCCATGCAGCTTAACACAAAGGACGCATAGCCCTCAAATAATGTTCCGTTCTTACAGTTTAAGAAGCTCATAATGTGCAATACCATGACAATCGAAGATAATTGTCGGCACAATATTCACCCGGCTCGCTTCTTTCCAAGTTGGAAGCGTAAATACAACTCTCCTCCCCCGTTACAACGCATTTTACAACGTGCTGGTTGCCAGAAACTATCTCTTCAGAGATTTTGAAGGTGTTGTAGAAAAGTTTTAGTGTTTTTGATACACTACATATACAGGGGAGATTTGATGCGTCTGCAACTCAAAATATCTTTTGTTAAAATCATCACCATTTTGGTCGTCTAAGGCCCTTTTTGTCCTCAACTCGTTCTCTACATTCTTTGAGCTGTTTATGTCACTTATAAACATTTCTTTATGACAAAGACTGTTCACTGTAACACTCTACACATTTCGCTAAATGAAACTTCATTTTTTGAACATACTGTAAACATCATCCGTAAACACTATTTATGTTCATGATGTGAAGTTTTTCGCAGGTGACTGTCGCAGTGCTAATAAAAAAATATTTCAGAGATTCGATATATCTGTTTAGTTTAAATTAAAAACTCGTCTTCCTTTTTCGACACAGATGTATATAGATTAAACAATAATATTAGGCAGCCGAAATAAATCATCGAATAATAAAATTGCTATACAAAAGTGATTAAATAACCTCTCACCGAACGAAGTTTGGAAATGTTCTTAAACTCGATTGATATATTATTGCAATTTGAGAAAAACCAATACAAAAACTTCTGCCAGATGAACTGACATAGTCTAAGAATTAATCTGTTAAGTCAGACATCGGTTTCGGAAGTATTACAAGTGCATGCTTAGTTGATGAATTTACTCCAACTTTACCAAGAATTTTAGATAGGGGTTACGGGGGAAAAAATTAATTTACATTAAATTTTTACCAGAATAGGAGTGACAATGCTGCCCAATTTCAGGGATGCAATCTTAACAAATTCTTAACGTGTACCAATCTCGACTGAACTCATTGCCACCGGATAGAAAATATAAGAATAATAATCAATAGGTTTAATCGGTTATTTGTATGGGGGATATTGGAAGGGGCATGATTAACCAATCGTTGTTCTTTTCTTCACATTATGCCAAAAATCACAGAACAAAACAATGGGCAAAAATTGGCATAATGCATCCGAATTAATATTATAGTTACAGAGAATTATCGAATTTGAGAAATCTATCAATTTATATGGAATGTACCACAGTAGCTAATCCCACATATCCCGACTGAAATCTAGCAAGTTATTAGACTTTGCCAAGTTTCAAGAAGTTTTCTGTCTATCAGACCAGCAGCAGGAAAGACTGCATCGCTTTATCGACTTTTAAGTTATGAAACATGTTTTATCAAAAGATTTATACATTCATTCCTTCAGTAAGTAAGTAATGCCAAACTTCAGTAAGTTACAACTGTCCTTTATTTATTGCGCATGAATTTTGATAAAAGTTTTTTTAGGAACCGAGCATTTATTAAAATGAATCAGAATCAACATTGTTGTTAATTCCGTTTCGGGCATTTGAATGAAAATAAAAATCGCTTGTAGTCTTCTCTTGGATGTGTGAAACGGAAATTAAATTCAAAACAATTTACATTCGTTTGTCTAAATCAAATTATTACATATAATTTTGATTCGGCCACCGGTACCTGTTTCATTACATTTGCTATGAACATACTCTCTACAATATATTATGTTGCGATTGAACATCACTTTACCAATTCCATTTGTAAACGAATGTTTCCTTTACCTTTATGTTTTGGCATTTAGTCAAAGTCACGTAACCATGTTTTATCTAAACAACGTCCAAATGTTCAAATGTGGTTCAGAAGCTTTTGATTTCTTCCACCAAATTGAATTTTCCTAACTGGAAAACATTCACAGAATCTACATTCGGGCTCAAGAATACTTCGAGATCTGCTAAAATGAGTGCAGGGAAGTTGTTCATTCATATTACCTTGAAAAATACTTGGTTATTTCATCTTTAATAGATTAACAGATAAATATTTGTATTCATTTTCTTTTATTTGACGACAACATCTCGGGAGTCAATTGCACAATTTCCATGAAGTTAGTGTGGTTCGTACTAGGCTTCAAAAACACTTCCCTGGCCGTATCTTACGTTACGTTTTGGTCCAATACTGTAAGGAATTTACAAGAACTAAATCAAACTTTTAAAAAATTATACTTTTTCATAATCTTTCTAAAATGTTGTCATGATTAAAAAAAAGGAAACGGAAGTCATAAAAATGTGATATCAGTGTTATAAGCAGTATGTGTTTTTCGTCGTTAC
The DNA here is from genome assembly GCA_019455685.1 of Philornis downsi. Lineage (NCBI taxonomy): Eukaryota > Metazoa > Arthropoda > Insecta > Diptera > Muscidae > Philornis > Philornis downsi. Next base: position 2,238,669 of record JAHXMU010000395.1, read on the forward strand.
TGATATGTAAAACCAGCTACCGATTAATTCAATAGTCGGATACAACTAACTTGTATGCATTTTATTTAAAAATTGGACCCTATTGTTACTCTATTTTTACAATTTATAACAAAAGTGAAGCAAAAAAGTTGGAATAATACAAAGGGACCAGTGTCCTTTTACTTCATCGACCATTTTGATGTAAATATATTCTAACATATTCTAAGTATTTACGAATAGGGCTATTATAATAAATTATTTAAGTTTTTTCTCGCTCTCTTGAATATTGACTTTTAATAGACACAACGTTCCAACCACTTCGTTTGATCAAAGATTAGAAACATTTTTATAATATTATCTTAAATTGTTACTGTTGGCTTTAGTGAAATTTGGTCTGATTCGGATACATTAATTCTGAGTATGTTTCGATTTTTGCAGGCGGCTGTGTTTTTGGTCATTTTATTTTATAAATTCCAAATGTTGTATTTAGTAGCTGTGATCAAACAATTTTTCCCATTCGCAAGTACAATTTTTACTATTATTGATCGGAACGAAACCAAATGTTCCGAGTATACCGATTTGCATGAGAAGGTCAGAGAAGTATTCTAAATTCTTAGCAAATTCTTCACAAATATAAGTCACAATGATCTTGGATTGCTTTCGGTGAATTAGATTTTAATCAAACTTGTTTAATTTTGCTCGGCGATGAAGTCGGGTTGAATTTCAAATTATTTGTGATTTTAGACCTGGTAAGATATTTACACTAGATAAACCACAGGATCTTAGCTTTTGTTGATTATAAAGCTGGTAATAAGCTGTTGATTATAAGGTTGGTAATAGCTCGCTAAATAGAAAATTATTTTAATCCGATTTGGGGAGCTCACTTGTATTCTATTTTAGGATTTGTTTAACGGAAACTCATGTTTAATAATAAACATGAGATATGTAAAATTATTTGCAAAGACCGCCTAGACATCTCTAACTGCTGAGAACGTCGCCTAGTGGAAGATTCGGGGTTTTCCACAATACTTGCTTGGACTCGAGCGATGGTTACATCATTTCGAACTGCACGAGGTCTTCCAGCACACGGAAGATCACAAAATGCTGAACCAATCGGTAAATTGTTGGAGCGCTGGGAGCATTTCGAACATGAAAGTAATTTCGGTATGATCTGGATAATTGAATGCTGGCTTTCAAAGTAATATTGGACAACTTTGATTCTTTGTTCTGTACTGAGCCTTTCCTTCATAAATTTCCCAAGTATTATTTAGTTAATTCTGTAAAGAGACGAAAAAAAAGACTTAAACCAAAAATGTATTCACTGATCAAATCTTAACGTTGCTTATGTGCCACCCTATATATATTAGAGCCAATTTAGTCGAGGACGCCCTGAAGATCGAATTTACACTACGAACTCGATGTGCAGTAATACCAAAACATGTTTTTCCCCCAAAAATTGGTTTTATTTACAATCTAAGTTTCAAAATATTTCATAGGTATTATCAGCAGGTTATGTATATCAGCAGGTTATATCGATTTCACTCAAAAGTAGCACAATGTTAAATTTTTTATTTTTTAACTAATTTGACAATTTTGCGACGCTAATGTTAATCTTCGAATACGTGGTCGAAACGTATATTACAAACTAACAACAGGAAAAAAACAAGTACAAAACCATGTAATTTTAGTCCAGATTTCCATCGTTTTCAATATAACGTGCAATTAAAATAATGTTCCTTGACTTTAATTGTTTGGAAACCAAGTATGTTTGTGAAGAAGAATATTCGTGAATAGACTTACATACGAGCATAATCTCACCCAACATTCATCTTCGTTGATGCAGGGTTCCAGGAAGAGAATGTCACCGGATTACCAGATACTTTACCAGATTGCAGGAATATTACCAGATACTTTAAAACAGTAGAAATTTCAGTCAGGTTATCTGACTTGATTTAAGAAAGTATGGATTACATCGCTCATTTGTATAGAAAGAGCCAGAATGGAATTTGTCAACCGGTCGACTTTCATACCTTTTATCAAGAATTACGAACAAATCAGTGGACAAAAATGTTTGTCGCTTCTGCAGGGAAAGAATTGCTAGGAGTTTGCTACATGCGCTAAATTCGACGGCATTTTTACCAATCTGGTACAAGACATGAACATAAAAATATTTGGGATAAATCGACAGATGGGAAATCTTTTCAGACTTTGTCAAGAGTTAGATTGAAACAACGGACAAAAATTCATGCCGCTGCTGTGTCCAAATTAGAAATTGCAGGGAAAAATTAATTTAAGAAAATCAGTAAATATATTTTTGGAATGTACCAGAAAAGTCGGATGGATATAACCCATTTGCAAGTGCCAAGTTTAAAGAGGTTTTTTGAACATTTACGGCAGTTGTATTGTCTACCAGCCTGGTAACCAGACAGATGGACGTCGTTTAATCGACGTAAAAAGTGATAAAACACATTTGGTCAAAAGATACTTAGTACCTTAAAGCCTTTTTTCTGGTTATTACAACATTTTTCTTTTTCAAACCACACGCCATCGAGTGCAGGTATATAAATTAATTACCATGAGTCGCACCCTCGTTTTTCGTTGTTCACAAGGGGCTTGGTTCTTTTGGCATTTTTTTTTTTTTTTTTTTGCACAGGAAAGTGATTAGAGCTGGGCGTATTTTGGAAGCCTACATAAAAGCAATCGATAAGTATTTTTTACGTAGAAAACCGATTAGTTTTCAACAGAATTAATATTTAAGATGACTGGAATTATAAATTAATAACGGCTTAATGGCTAAATTTATCAGTTAGTTTTTCATAAATGTTAAACTGAGATGATAAGATTTGGTTACATCAAATGTTTTAGATTTCAGCTTGAATAATTATACTTGATCAACAAAGTTTATATTATTATAATTTGAAAAATTATCATTTGATGTGACACATTCAATGTACAAATGTCATCGTCATATGAGCCTTTTTAATTTGCTGTATGGGATGTAGGCTTATTATGTGAACAAAAAAAAATGATTCTTTTACATATGTTTAAGTTTTATCACATAAATAATAATAAGTTGCCTAATTTTTTACTGATTCTAATTAATTTGGGTAGGCGGGTGTTTCCTAGGATGCTTTGCACCGCTTACCCATAAAACGCAAGCCTCTCCACCCGATCCTGTAATTAAGCAGGCAAAGGATGATGCTTGCGTACAAAAGCAAAGTAGTGTGACCTTGTGTCAGGCTCCCTAGGAACAGGTGGATTATGTCTTGGGATTCCCCTATAATATGACATCAAACTGATCTTGGAACTCGTTTTTCTAAAATAAAGGAGAGGGTCATAGTTAAAGAAGACACAGCCTGGCAACAGGTGCGATTATAGAGAAGCCGTCGGGAGGTATCAGAAGATTTATCTTTTCCGTTTTTAATAGTTGTACGGCCAGAAAGATCTGGTTAATAGACTATGATTGGAGCATGGCATGCTTTGCTGTGTTGATATTCTCTCCTCGGACATTGAAAATCTATGCCGTAGATAATGGATTACCAGTTCCATGCGAGGTATGAAAATGCAAAACTGGAGTAGCTTGTCTGCAAAATCCAGACCAGAGGGTTCTTCTCTTCTGGTAGCACGGGTGACCAGGGGCCCAAGGAACATTGTTCCTTCCTGGTCAATGGTGTTGGACCACTTGTGGGAGCATCGTGCTGGCTGTGGTTGCCGAACAAGTGTTTTCAGTGCTTTTGCGTTGCTTCAGGTTGCGTTGCTGAAGGAAGGCAGAAGCTTGGAGAACACTGTTCATGTCTATCCGAGGTCTTCCTAGATTACCTCAACTCCTAACCTGGAGGTAGCCCACTTCATACCAAGTGACTACAACGGTACTTTGGCCGAGAGAGGGAGTGGGACCTGAGGAAGCTTTTCCAAGGAACCTACTTCCAATCTCTGGCAGTTTGGCTAATCCTTCGGGTTAGTTTGAGTACCCCAAAAGGGCGCTTGCTATCGCGAGAAGAAAAGAAATATAACCAAGAAAAGAATAATAGAAAACGGCACCTGTGTGATGGCACACCATGGGTAAGGCTATCAAAGCGAGACTCATGTAAAACCTACACATTTGATTTGATTTGAATTAATTAATGCCGCTCCTTATATAGGATTATCAATTTAGTGGTTTCAAAACCGCCGGTCTATCAATGCTGTCAGCTGAAGTGTTATTTATTTAGTAAAAGGTTTGCCATTTAAGAATATGGATCGTTCAACAACCAAAGAATACATAAAAATAGGTGAAACTTGTGATGGCTCGTGGTGATTCAAACGTGGGGCTTCAATCGTGGGGCTTCGCCAGCGATGAAGCTAGTTTCTCAGTCGGTGGTAACGTCAATGAGCAAAATTGTCGCATGTGGGGTGATTGTGGAAAAGCTATTGCATCCGGAAAAAGTGACTGCTTGGTACGCATTACGGTGTGTAGGTGTCCTTGGGTTGTAATTTTCCGAAAACTACTTCAAAAGGACCCACTGCTGCAAACAATCCATTGTATTTCGTCCATAATGGCAAGGTCCAAGCGTTATAATGATTTTACTTTAATTGAAAACGAAAAATGGATTACAATAATTGAGAGAAGGTTTTCTTAGTTTTGATTTAGTTTTGTTTCAAACTATCTTCGTAAAATCCCTACAAGGTTCGTGTTTACATTCTAAAAGCATTTCGAAAGTTGTTATTTTGAATTTTAAATGTTGGTTCAGCGTTATATCAAGCGTCGAGAATGTTAAGCCATTCTTCTGAGCCACTGTTAATTAGTTGTAAGGAAACAGTCTACACCAGGCATAAGTTGCACCACTTGGTACACGATTTACAGTCGTAAATGTTGGGGACACGACAAACAAATCCTCCAACTATTAAAATTGTATATAATCAATATAGCAGTGCTACACAGTGGTCTCTAAATGCCCTCATTAAATATTTTTTAATTGTCGAAAGTATCCAAAACTAATTCATGTCCATTTTGCAAATTTTCGTCAGTCACCGAAAACACATGAGTTCATTTTCCCAGCTTATAGCAATCGTTATTTTACTAATTGTGTTTTTTTAACATCAACTAAACGCCAAAAAAAAAAAAACATTTTCAAATATTTCTCTGTCTTTACATATCATGTATTCACAATTTCTTTGATCGCAACTTTTTTAACAAATTTTGATGTTTTTTAAAATTCAATTTCTTTGCTTGAGCACATGAGACAAGGAGGCATTGCTCTTTCCCTCACGATCTCTTCAAGTCCAATTACCTAAGAGTTGCGCTTGGGCACAAATGGAGCGAACGAATTGTTTTTTAATTGGCCCTTCAATAAATGCTTGAGGAAATCATTCATAATTCAATGGCAAGGTATTGTACTCACAAAATAATAAAATGGCCTTAGGTATTTTCAACATTCCTCAAAAAGCATTGGTATATTTGGAAATGCCAAAGTTTGCTGTCCTCGATTACACATAAATTTAATGTCTATCTGAGCTGAAATACACCGCCAGTTGTTTGTACTTGTATGTATATGTATGTATATCAGAATGTGTTTTAATAAGTTATCCCCAATAACACTAAACGCAAAGGTACATCGTACGTCCTTGAAATAAAATTCTGACAACAAACCCATCTGAAAGTGCCCTGCAATACGAAATCTACTTATATTTGAAAGAATCTAAAGCAAACAGTGAGCACATACATTGAGCCATCGAGAGTCTGTGTACGTCTTGGGTACAATGAATACTAAATTATTTAATAAAAATTGAACTCACTTTTCTGCAAACGATGTGGTCTAAATTGTAGTTAAAAGTTCATACGTGCATTCGCTCTTAAATAGCGCACACGGCGTTCTATGGGAGCATTCTGCTTTTCAATACATAACCTGAATAAAATATCACCACACAAATGCAAACAGAAAAAGCATTGGACATAGGTCAGTATCTCTAGCGAAGAGATTCCAAAAGAGCGGGCTATATGGCGCTTGCGTATTCTGAAATCCTCTCTACACATTTCATTGCAAGGCGGCGAATTACATACTTTTGGGGAAGGGAAATTGGCCTACATTTCCAATTCCACAGAATAGCTCAGTGGTGGCGGTGGTATTGCTTTTAATGTAAATCAATCCTTTTGTCTTTACTTTAACTCTCCACCATTCGATTATGTTTATCACTGTTACAGCTACTTCTTCTTGCCTGCTTCTTCTTTGTGATAAACAAAGTGCTTTATTGTTCGCCACAAATACCATTCGATGATGAAACTTAACTACTTTGACAATCGTTTTATTCTTCTTCCCAGCAAAATATGTATATTCCCATGTTGTGAATGGAAATAGTTCTTGCCTGATGGCATTCCTATTAACAGTGCCTGAATACTGTTAAAACGTTGCTGGATATAAATACCAGTTCCGGTTGCATCAACTGTTTTTGAAAATGTCACTTTCATTTCCACAGAAGTTCATTATTATAAACATTCAAATGTAACACTTACTGTGCCAAGAGTATTCCTGGGAATATTTGGAAATCAATTTTTACATTAAGTCACAATAGTGTCGGGCTGTGTATGGCAAAACTTCTTCCACCGAACAACATTATAACAAATCTGAACAATAGCACGCAATCAAAATGACTAAAGCAAATGCTATTAGCATGATAGAATTATTAGCGAAATTTGAATGTAATTATTGCTAACACAGCACCCTGCACAAACGGTACAATTTTTTTTAAAAAAGTACTGCAGTAGGAATTCTGAAAATTCATAAATTAAATTTCATAAAAAAAATTAAGATTATGTTAAGACAATCTATGGGGGCTCACATAGATTATCGCAAATGGGTAGACAGGACAATTATTCGTGAAATATTTACAACTCTAATTGTAGTTTCAAAACTCAATGAGTGGTAGGTGAGGCGCCTTCTTTGAGAAGACATTTAATCCAATAACCAACACGTTGAAATATTCTGATGAATATAGCCATAGTTGGAAGTCATACGTACTTTCCATATCAAGACAATTCGTGTCATCCACAAAGCTTTTTCTGTTTAACGTACCAATAATTCCGAGAAACAAAATAATAATGGACAACTTATTTTGAATTTTCTGTTCGCAATATTTCATAAATCAAAGAATTCTCAATAATTTTATCATCATATCTTATCATCATCATTATATTTTTAATTTGCAATTTACCGTTAACGATGAAGTACTTTCCGTTAAGAGCATAAAATTTACGAAGCTCAAATTACGTGTTTTTTGACCGTCCTCAATTTGACCTTTGTTGTAAATAGAGGTTGTATTTAGGATCATTTTAGAAAAAATATATGGGATAGGTATTTGCCAAATATCCTAGTTCTATCGTCACTTTTTCTTACAGTGGGTGAGGTTTTCTGGTACTAAATGACTAAATGACTTTGACGTGAATACCGAATCGTTTAACTATTGTTGGTTGAAGTTTTTTCAGTTAAATCCAATATTTTGGGAACAAATTTAGTTGCAATTTTTTATTTGTGGTTTATTGCTATGAGTGCGCTGTCTAAACATTCGCAATGGGAAGACGAGTACTGTCTAGCCTTTTCAGAATTGCCAAGCAATTACGAATATATAAAATACCATATTTGTAATATTGGACCGATACAAAAAAAATGTAACGCATTGGGCAAAGCGATTTAAATCTTAAGTTTCATAAGACGTAATGATTGGCCGGGTTTTAGACACTATAACACGAGTAAATCTGTACCAACAGTAATAACATTAATAATATTTTCAGAATTGTGGTTTGGGTTTGAAAATGGCTAAAATCGGGTAAATCCCATACAAAATTGATAGTGGTGCACCAATTGCACTGCAATGCAAAGATCAAATAGCTTTTTTTAATCAATGAATGTATTTCATATATTTTATTTTTTTTATTGTATAGAAAATTAAAGTTTATTTTGTATAAATAATTGGTTTTGAAGATGATTCTCGCGTATGGAACAATTAATAAGAAAATTATTCATTGTGGGATCGCCTCAATTATCGTTTTAATGGACTGCTTCAATTCAGTCCTTGGTTTCGTTTTGTGCACCTCTTTCTTGCATTACCCCATAAAAAATTTAGTGCAGTCAGGTCAGGTAACCTTGGAGACCAGCGGAAAGTGGGGTTTCTGAATATTAATTTGTTTCAGCATTTTCGTCGCCATAGCCGGTCTGGCTATGTGTGCAGTTGCAACATCTTGCTGAAACCAAATGCTGTTGAAAGCGGTAAGTCTTTGTCGCAGTTCTGGGTAAAAAAAACTCCTTCAACATCTTTAAATAACGGTCCCCATTGACAGCTGACAGTAGCACGATTCGTGCGATACCCTGTATAACTTATGATTATAGTGTTCAAAAAATCGATCTGAGTGAAATTCAACAAAACTAATTACTTACAAATTTAGATTTTCTGCATTCGACCAACATACAAGCAGAGTGAAGCGGTTTCCCTCATTTTAAATATATTGAAAATATTCAACGGACGTGCCTGTATTATACAAAAACATACTTTTATTAGCATGTGCCTGTTACTTCGTACGTGTGATTACAAAAATCTATTGAGAAGTTGGACTCTTCTGCCGTTTTTATTCGCAGCGTGAATTTTTTTATCCGACATTTGGCAGAGCTCATGACAATTCAAATTTTTAAGACAATAGATTGCATTTGTTTTACTGAAGAATTTTTTACCTCTTATCTATGGATTTTTCTTAAAAAAGCAAATTTCACCAAAAAGAACGTTTTTAAGTTTGATCCCTTCAATTTTCAGTTCTACATGTAGCATTTTTGTAGTAAATGTTTTCTTTTTGAATTCTTAATACTAGGTGCGCTGCTTTTTTTTATTAAAAATTCACCCTTATTATGAAAACATCTTTTAAAATGATTCATTGACCACGTGAGACCGAGCGTTGTCATGCTAATGAATCACTTTTTCGTGTCTCTCTGCGTATTGTGGGCGTTTCTCTAGCAAAAGTCGATACCGATCCCCAGTGAAGGTTTCGCTTGGTTTTAACAGCTCGTAATAAATAACGCTGACCTGTCCCCACCAAATACAGAGTATGATCCCTGGCAGCGTGAGTATTCATCCCAGGCGACGACGTAGAAGCAGGACCTGCAGCCTCCATGGCTTTCTTTTCTGTGGATTGCTGTAATAAATCCATTTTTCATCACCCGTTTTCTTCGATTAAGAGAAGAAAATCAATACTCCCCGTAAATGGCGGCTATTTGGCACAAAATCATACATATACATATTCACACAACCAAAAGAATATGACGTCAGAAGAAAATCACACTTGTATCAAGGGGGTATGTTTACCATATGCCTAAGCTTTGCTCAGGACGTTTAGGCTATGGCACAATTGACTAACACTTACAGCTGACGCTATCTATTGGCAAACAGCGGGAACCTGATTGCGTACCCAATAAAAACCAAATTTTCGTTGCTTTATGTCTTTAATCGGGCTCCATTTTAGCCATCTTATGGGTGCTGACATTGCGGCCGATGGCACCAGTTTCGTCCTATTCTTTTTGCTTTAATCTTAAATATGTACATTTCCAAAATTCACCCATACTATGATAGGTGAATATTCAGTCCATTTTTAAATAATTCTTGCCTCAGTCAATTGTTCGAAACGATAGTATCATTTTTGTCTCGTTACTTTCGTGTCTCAAAGAATTTTTAAAAATTTCTTTCTATCGCCAGCTTATTATGAGAGAAGAATGTGTATATCTAATTTTACGATATTAGAACCATCAGTTTCTTCTAAATGATGTTTTCTCTTCTTAAACTATAGTACCAATTTTTCGCCCGCTTATGAAGATTTCAGTTTCTGGCATTTGCTTTGAGATATCATGCCATTCGAGTGTCTTTTTCCCTTATTTTATTTCCTAAATGGACGAATTGTAAAAACAATAATTCTCAGCTATGGCACATGTTTTTAGCTTCAACCGTTTGTTTTATGCGATGATACAATTTTTGTTCTTCAATCAGTTTTATCCTCTTGAAATACGAATTTTAAAAAATCCATTCGTACCACTTCCCTATGCTGTAGGAGGAATATATTCTCTAATTTTGACTATTTCAACTTCAACTATTTGGTCATTGATATTATTTCAAAACTTTTTACCTAAGTTTGACTCCTAAAATTTTGAAAAATACCTCCTTATTGCGCGCTTGGACTAGTCTTCTCGATTGTTGCTCCAGCCACTTGAGCTAGGCCAGCCTTTTTAAAGCTGTTTTAATCTCCAAAAGTACGAATTTTGAAAAACGCTTTTCGTGCGTACTCTGTAAGGACAAAAACTCCAGCTGTAACCATATCAGGTGGGTAGCGGAACCAGACTTGTCCATTTTTACTCTATTTATTTTGTCCCTAAAAGTACGAGTTTCAAAAAATATTCGCTGTTATGAAAGGGAAATATGGGCACCGAATTTCACAGTTCCAGGTGTAACCATTTGAGCTGGGTGATTGTACCATATTCGCCTCTTTTTACTATATGTTTACCCTTTAAAAGTATGAATTTCATTCTTTCCTTTATTATTAGCGCAAGAATACTACAGAATTAGAATATCAACACAAAGTTTCTTGATGCTAGCTGTAGCCGCTTGTGCGGGGTGATGGTACAATATTTGTATCTTTTTACCCTGTTTTGCCCCTAATGGTATTCTTATCTATTCTTATCCATTTTCCAGTTTCTACTGTTAACGTTTTAGTAGTTTGGATTTGGATACACTTCCGTTAACAGAAACGATATTTTAGGTAATGCGTACATTGCGATGATGCACAGGCCTAACCACATCACTAACGTTTCCAGTCTCACCAACTCCTTGCACAGTGGATCTATTATTACGACCATAACCACCCCATGACGCACGAAAAGTGCAAACGTTTGAATCACTACTTTTGTATTAAGTTTTAACTATTTTTAAGAGTTCAAGTTGTTAAACGATTCATATTCGTAAATGGCAAACGTTTCACTTCAGATGACGGGTATTTAACAACTGACAGCCTTGCAAGACCGGCGGTTTCGAAACGACTAAGTGGATAACCCTGTATATATTATTAAAATTTCCAACTCTTCAATCCTCACACAGTAATTAAACATTTCAGATAAAAAATATAAGCTGCCGGAGTGTCATTATAGTCGAAGGACATTGAACAAAATGCAATATATTACACATCTCTACATTTCTAAAATTCAATATTTAAGAGACACTATATGGACAATCTATATACACAATCGTTTAAAGACATTTTGTGAAAAGCTGGTATGGATAGCCAAACACCATATCCTCACCTTTGTTGCATTGTTGTCATTACTTTTCTTCGAGAAACGAATTAGTTTTTAATTCATATCAAAACTGAGTAAAATCTAAAAGTGATTTCTTTAACACTAAAATCTATGCATGTGGGGCAACTACCAAATACATATAACATTATCTTATGAAATAATAGCCTTATCATCAAATTGATTGCAGGGGCCGGCATTTATATTTCATACTTAAGGTCATCTGAGAAATTATTGTCCGAAAATTCTGTCCGCAATACAGCACCTCCGTAAACGGATCCAGACTAATGTCTTCCGCTTTGGTGGAACTTGATTCCCGCATAAACACATCCACAAAACAACATGATTATATTCTGATACGAGAATCCATATTGATCATATAATAATAGATGGAAAGCATGCTTCTAGTGTCATGGACGTGTATGTGATCCACGGTGGTAACATGGACTTGGAGCGTCACCTGGTTGTAACGTAGGTACGCAAAGGTTGGACAGAACGGAAAACGTACATAATAAGGTACAAAGAAAGGTGTACATCGAAATGTCCATAGCCTCTTCCAACAAACCCTGTACTATGACATAACGCCCCCAATCGGGATGTTCCTGATACACAGGACAGCATACTGCTCATTCGGTGGGAGATATTGCAAAAACCATACTTAAGTAGGAAAACCCGCATTCAGATAACCCCTAATATGGTGGACAATATCGCACTGTGTCTGAGGGAAATGCTCAATACACGACAATGCTATTAGGAGAAGAGGACAGGGCCACACAATTTTTTTAATGATATGGAAAGATGCAGCAATAGTGATTAACGCCCGAAATTGTACCAAAGGGTTTAAAGCGAAGGTTATGAAATTAGACCCTTTGTTATAACATCAGCTATGAAAATTTGGTCACAGATAAGCGGAATGTACTGCAATTATGGATAGAGCATATCTGTGAGGCGTAGCAGCCTTCTGAACCAATGAGAACTAGTAATTACAATTGGATTTGGTGGTAAACGAGGACAATATTAAGTTATTTATTTTGATCAACAATGAGTATATTCTTATAGAATGAGTATATTCTTTTGTCGGGTTCACTGTGTATAGAACTAGTCTTTATTATTAGCGATTTAATTGCGAAACCATTAAAAAAAATCCAACAGTACCAGGCATTGGTTTTACCTGTTCTACCGCGTGTTATAGGATTTTCGATTATGATGCAAGTGAATAAATCTGTGTCAGGGATCTTCGAAAATATTTGGGCCCATTAGCGTTAACGAGAAGTCGCATGAGCTATGAGCAGTATGAGACCGAGTACCGACACCTACGTGGTCGTGGTCGACACCTGCGTTGACTGGGTCATATTCTGCGATAGGCCCCAAATATTTCAGCAAGAAAAATGTTCGGCAACGAATTCGATGGGCGGCTTTTGAAATGCTGTCAAAACTTGGTGTGACAAATTGCAGAAGCAGCGCGGAAGATCTTCACTTTCGCTCCTCTAGTCGCCTAATGAGTAAGTAAATACTTTTTTTGCTTAGACTTTAAGAACGCAAATGTCATCTTACAATACCTAAAACGGGCAAACACTATATATTAAATAATTCGTATCTTTGTCTTTACGTGTAATTTGTCCTTATATATATATCTTAGATTTCGGTAATGGGACATAGGGCGTGTATTTCGTAATGCACTCGCAAAACTACATTATCTTAAATTAAAACGTTTTCCAAATATATAAGTTATGTTTTCTTTATTACCACTCAACAAACAAAAAGCGCCAAAAAGTCGTCCTGGCCTAGGGTTACATATTGTGGATGCATGGATGGATTGCAGTTCACAGTATCGTGGACATTGTGCTAATTCTTTGTAAGAAAAATGGAGTTTAAAAAAAGAACTTTTTCTTCTCGTGCATAGAATATTGTTTTATTTGGGGTTTTCATTTTTTTTATTTTTAGGTATGCCAAGAGTATACAAATTAAACGGTCCCTTTTCGCACCTATCAGATACCACAAGGCTTTCAATTAACGAATAATTGGGATTAGTATTTTCAACTGGATTTAATTCATAATTTTCTAATTGGCGGTCATAGTAATGTGTAATTCGGATTGTACAAGAGCTATCGAGCCATGCTAGATGACTTTAGAGGGGTAGGATTTGGTACTCAAAAAAACTTTTAAGATGGTTTTGTGTTGTTTAAGCACTCCATGTATTCGAGTAGACAATAGTAAAGAAGAATACAGCATATCTTACATTTTTTTTCGATAAATACTAAAACGTCAATCGTGCGCAATTTTAGTTTTATCGGTACCGCACCGGTAATTTTGATATCAAAAATGCACTACGCTTTGGAAGGCCAATTATTGACAACGTCGAAAAATAATGGAAATCATCCAGTCTGCTGTGTTTTTGTGGAGTTGGCAGGGAACCATCCGCTTTGACCTGCTCAACTACGGTCACATTCTTAATTCCAGCTTGCACTAAAACTGCTAGGTAATAAAAATTTTACCGTCGAAGGGAGTAACTGGCCAGAAGCGCCTAGTTTTTGGCAAAAGAAGAGAAATTGTGTTTCATAAGGGCAACGCCAAACCACACACGTCAATAATAGTTCGTCAGGACCATAAAGGGCTTTGTTGTGAGGTTGTTATGCACCTACCTTATGGTCTGCACTTGAAATCAGTACAGAAATTTCATTCAGTTGAGATTATTTACATATACCTTCACCCTACGCCCTTTAGTTTTGCTGCAAAAAACTGTGGGTACGGGATGGGACGCTGTAAACAAAACGTTTACGGAGATGCTGCTTCAAGTAAAACAACGTGTCGAGATTGGTTCTGTCGCTTTAAAGATGGTGATTTTGATGTTGACAACCATTCGTGTGAAGAAGGACGAAAAATCTTCGAAGACCCTAAATTGACTGCATTGCTTGATGGGGATCCGCGTCAAACGCAGATAGAACTTGCTTCAGTATTGGGAGTTACCCGCCAAGTCATTTCCAATCGATTGCATGCGTTGGGAATGATTCAAAAGCAAGGAACTTGAGTTCCTTTGGTGCCGGTTTTTCGCCTGTGAACAATTGCTTCAGTGACAAAATGAAAGGAAGGGTTTTCTTCATAGTGTTATAACGGGTGATGAAAAATTTATTCATTACGGCAATCTAAATCAATCGTCTCAGCCGAATATTCACGATGCGCAGTATTTGGTGGGGCCAGGTCGGTGTTATTTATTACGAGCTGTTAAAACCAAGCGAAACTATCACTAGGGATCGCTATCGACTGCTGCTAGAGAAACGCCCACAATACAGAGAGGGGCACGAAAAGGTGCTTTTTCAGCATAACAACGCTCGGCCTCACGTGCTCAAGCCCGTTAAAATCTACCTGGAAATGCTGAAATAAAAAGTGTTGCAATATCCGCCATATTCTCCAGATATTGCTCCGTCCGATTATCACCTGTTCCGTTCGATGCACTTACGGAGTGCACTTGCTAGTACCATGTAGTATGTTGATATCACGCTTTTAATCTGCGCTTCAAAATTGAAATTCCGCACAACCAACGACTTACACGCAGTATGTTACGTTTCTTTTCAATCTTAATGCATACAATTAAAACAATTTTGACATAACACTAAACCTGGTAATGAAGATCGGGCCAGCACTGACTACATTCTGATCACGCGTTAAACAAAAAGTTTATTGGAAACAAAAAAAAACTGTTCATTTTTATCATTCTATTTCTAAAAATAAATATCACCAAAAAATTCTGTAAAATATCTGAATATAAACTGCGTTTCGGAAAAGCTCTAATAAATAAATTTTTACTAACATATTACTTTATTTACAAATGTTTCTATTGAGTCAAGTTATTCGAATGTTTGAATAATTTGTATCGGTAATCAACGAGTTTGAATTTATGGATCTAAAAATTTCGATTAGTCTCAATATTTTATCCTGCCACAGATTATAGCATATTTTACCATTTTTTATGTTTTTGGAATTATTCTTTCCTTGTTAGTACTTCTTTACTAAATGTCTATGCACAGAGGGTAAGAAATGTTTCTATGATATTAAATTCTAATGAGTTGCAAGAAAATTATTTTGTGTAAACCAAACATAGTGGCCCAATTTCTCCAATTTGATTTTTTACGAAATAATTTCATAAGCAGGAATACTCTTAAATATTGAAATATTGACTTCCTCTAAACTGAACAATTTGTGAAGGAAGTACCAGAAGCACTGTGACCACATCAAAAAATCCAAATACTGATCTAACGTTTAACAAATATTTATCCATTTTTTTTTTTTTTATGTTATTAGGGCAATGTCCTTGAATGTGTTTTCTAAAGAACTTAAGAATATCCACCCTAAAATAATTCCAGAATTCAGATGTTTAAAATATAAATATCTTAACAAAAATTAAAACAAATCGATTGTTTTACCTCTGAAATTGTTTCGCTCAATAATCACATGTATTTTTTGGCGATGTGCGATACATTTTAATACCATCGTCATCATGGAAGTATCGCCTTTTCATACATTCACTCAAAGGAATGCAGGAATACGTCAACTGACACTACAAAAATGTTAAACCCTGATGGAAGTGTTGCAAGAACTATTCGTATGTACTTTTTGAAAGCCATTCAACGATGTTCATTTTTTTTACTGGATATTTTGCCAGAACATAGCTGGATTGTAAATGGGCTACCTAGTATGTCCTAAAGAAATGACCGATTTTTGGAATTCAATTTCTCCTCTAAAAAAAAAACAAGCAAATTTTCTTACATCTCATGAAAGAGACATGATAGAGTTACTCAACAGAATCTACAATTTATCAATGATTCCGAACGTCACAGTTTGGGAACCGTTTACAAGACTTTTCGATTACCCGACTACTTCAAGTGTTCGTCAGATAGGTGATAGGTGGCTGTATGCGGGGTTGAACCTGGAATCATCCGAACGATAGTTACGTGTGCTAACCACCGCGCCACGGTATGTCACAATTTCTTCTTTATAACTATTAATTCGTTAATAGCAGTACCATAGATTTTTGTTCATTATATCGCTTTATAATGCTTGGCGAAATCTGAAAAGATCGACCGATTGACCCAGCTTCTTCTGGTACCTCCCTTATAAATGGCCGATTTAACCCAAATATTTTCTGTTTTATATCTTTCAAGCAGTTATACTAAATTCAGTGGGTTTTGACGCACATCATGCGTTTAATAGATTTAGTTCTTAGAATGAAAACTGATGATGCGTTTCACAAAATTGCAATATTATTATGATTTAAATCAGAATATATTTTGGTAAGAACTACGCGAAGTATCACGCTCCTGTGGCAACACCCACAACTTTAACATTTTTGGCTAAATTCTTAATAACTTAGTATGCATCAGGTGTTTAGTAAATTTAGTTTTGCGAATAAATGTGGAATACTCATGCAAATTGGTATTTTTTGCAAAAAAAATGATTGTTTTTTAATAAGTAACATAACGATTTACCACTCCGCTACTGACACTCTTGTACCAATTCACGTAACTGAAATTTTCATACCAGTTTTAAAAGAATTTGTATGAAAATCGGAATTCTGGTAAGGCCCTAACAATTAATTGAAATTTTTGAATCAGGTAACACTTTTTGGAAACTTTACGATTTATTTTGAAACTTTATTTATTTTGATTTAAGTAAACAAGAAAAATTGTATAAAAGTAACGTTGAGTGTAGTATTTGTGTACACAAGTTCTTTTCAGCAGTACAGTATTGGAAGTTGGTCGAAAAGAATCACCCCATCTATGTTATCTTCCACCACATCTCGATAGTTGCGCTATACTACGCGCTTGTTATAAAATCGATTTACCACAAGTCTTCTGCAATTCGGCGCACATTGAATTTGCAATGCAACATATGAAACAAATTCGATATTTTTATTCATTGTAAAAATCACAAGTTATACTTGACAAAATCTGATAATATGGAGTATAGCAAACAAACTAAATGACAACTTGCTCTGACAAACGCAGTAAAGAGAACATTTTTGCCAACTTAGCGACAAAAATAATTATTGATTAATATAGATTGCTTTGTTTGCAGATTTAAAATATATATTCGAATTTTTATTCTAATCTATGCATTTCATTTGAATATTTAAGCCCTATCGAGACTCGATATTCTTTAAATGGTCTATCCGTCATCCGGCCAGGATGAGCTTTAATTTTGAAGACCTACAAATATCACAATTTAGTAAGTATGGGCCATTAAAAGTTAAAATGTAAGATAGGCTGAAAATTTGAATAGTAATGGAAATGTGAATAATGGACCGAATTTCCATTAGCGAATCGCTGCAGAATCGCAACAAAATCGACTCATTTTTGAAGTGGGTCATTATGGCGTTAAGCAAAGACGATCGTAGTAAGTCGGCGCAAACAGTGTCCAAATCAGGATTTACGTCAGGAATATTGCCTTAGTGTGTGCTTGTTTTGATTGGCATAAAATCATCTGCTAGGAGCTGTTGCACTGCAGGAATTGTGATCAGTCAGGAAAACGCCAGGCTACACACATCGACAATGGCTCGCCTGAAGCTTCGGAAACTTGGTTGACAGATTCTTATGCATTCATCTTATAGTGCGGACTTGTACCAACTGATTACTGTCTGTTCTTGTCTATGGCGAGTGATTTTGTTGAAAAATTTTGTTGAAAAATGCCAACAAATTATCGAGCAAAACGGTGCATATTGGACCTAAATCAGAGTGTTCGAAATATGCTAAATAACGGCTTCAATATCATACCTGTACTATAAGGTAAATGCAAATTACAAATTTTCTCCAAAACTTTGACGATACCATGGGAAGCTGTATTGAAATTGACATGAGGTGAAAGAATAATATCCTATCGAGGGTTTGCCAGTGATATATATCTGCGAATCTTACATGTCATATTTACTAGAAGAGAATTTGATTCTCATTTAAAATTATTTGTCAATAATTGTAATATCTTGTGGCCTTTAAAAGACAGCTGTTCAACTAGCCTTTTGTGTAAAATGCATGTGCTGCAAGAGTATTCCTAAAATCTCATATAACATACAGTGTAGAATAGAAAAGATGGTAATTGTGTTAGGTTACTACTATTCTTGTAGTTGATGTGATGATACATATTTGTATAAATGTAGGCGACGAGTAAAGTTTGATCTTTATCATTCTTTAGAAACGATTATAACCTATACAATAATTTTTAGGACAAATGGCAAAATAAAGGAATCAAATTTTAGTTAAGTCACCTTAATTATTATAATTTGAAATAGTCTTACTCCTCAGTTGGTAATTCTTGGATTTATTTAGTTTTTTGTTACATTTTCTTAGTTGTTCTTCATTTGAGCCCAGGTATTTCCAGACTTGTGCTCTTTAAATATTCGAAGTCAACTCAACTTTTCATTGAAAAAGCTGTGCCTTTTGTACACAAATTTTGATACAAGTAATTATAGCAATCTATGCAATTAGATTTAAGTCGTACAGTATTAGAAACGTATAACATATAAGTATAAAAGTATAGGACATACATTGAACGCAAAAAATGTAAAACAATCTAATGCTACTACAGAAAATTACGAAACATATATATTTGTAAAGAACTTGTTTCAGTCTCCCCCTCTGATGCCGAAGACGTCCCGACGAGACATCTGCATCTAACAGAGTTTCTTTGGTCTTCCTCTTTTCCGTAACATTCGAATAGGTTGAATAGAATCTTTTCCAGGGTCTGAAAGTGGTGTTAACGCTGACGCGTGATAAGTTCGTAACATTTAAATTATCTTCGTGAGCAATGACGTAAGAACTAGACCCTTTATTTTGTATTATGATATAAGGCCCATCCTTTTTTGGCATGAATTTTGATGTTATTCCTTTGTCTGTGTTGCTCAGTGCATGTGTTGTTCTGGCTGGTTCCTTCTGTGCATATTACTGTAATGTTTATCGTGGTCTTGCTGTTTGTGGACATTCTCTTTTACATTTTTAAATGTCTCTGCTATAGTTTTGATGTAAGGTGTAATTTCTAGAACGAAATTTTCAGATTGTATAATTGCTCTCAAGCCATGCTGTACATCATACATCGAAGCTCTCTTCCAAAAGCTAAATATGCAGCTGTATATTGCGTACTTTGACGTATTACAGTATTCATAGCAAAGCAAATACTTGGAGATTTTTCGTCCCAGTTTTGATGATTGTTACCGACAAAAATTGATTGACGAGATTTGCCTCTGGGCGGTAGACTGGTGGACTTTCTGCATCACTGCAAAAACAAACTGAACACCGTTGTCACTAATAGCCTTCCTTGGTACGCCATAGCTTAGGAATATTTTGTCTATTAATATTCTTGAGCATATTTCTGCTGTAGCTATTTTTATTGGAAATAGTTCAATCCAGCGATTTGCTACATCTTCCACGATACATATGCACGAGAATCCTCTGGGAGATTTTGGTAGTGGACCAAATAAATCTATTGCAATTACATCAATATTGCTTGCTACAATTTGGTATAACCCTGCTGGTTTTAAATTTGCTGCTTTGTTTCTTTGACATTCGATACAACCTTTTACATGTTTCGCAATATCTTTCCACATTCCTGGCTAGTAATATCTGCCGGTAATCTTGCGAACTGTTCTTTCTACTCCATAGTGTCCTGCTGTGCCCGTGAGCGTCTTCTTCCTCATCGTTATTGTAACAATAAATCACACCTTCATTCATAACATATCCCTTTTCGACCAGTAAACGACATCATCTTTACCACTCTCGAAACAGTCAATAATACTTTTTAAATTTGGATCTTGCTGTTGACTTTCCCTTATCTGACTAACGGGTTTCCTTGGCAATTTAACAGACATGGCACAAACTTCGCAAGATATCTCTTTTCCTTGCAAGTTGCCGCATTGATTTTACCAGATTTGTGCTCTATATTAATTTCAAATGGTTGCAATATCAGAGCCCATTGAACAAGCTGTCCCGTAGGGGATTTTATATTCATAAGCCATTTTAACGGCTGATGATCTGTGATCAGCTTCACTAGCTCCACTTCGATATAACATCGAAACTTTTGGACTGCCCATACAATCGCAAGCACTTCCCATTCTATAGTTGAATAATTTCGTTCGGAGTTAGAAAGAAGCCTACTAGCATACTCGATAGGATGCTCGTCTTCACCCTCCCTCTGAAAGAGAAGTGCCCCAAGACCATAGGCGCTTGCCTCTGTCTTTAAAATAAATGATTCACCGTCCACGGCTTGCTTAAGTATAGGTGCGGTTGTCAGTAGTTTCTTCAAATGTGCAAAAGCTTACTGCTGTTCTTCTGTCCATTGCCATTTTTTTGAGACGTCGGCGAAAGATGGTTTGAATCGGCGATGCCATGAGCAGGCTTGCAGCAATGAAAGCACCTCCTTGACATTTTTGAGTTCTTTACGTAGGCTAAGCGCTGCAGTTTTCTCAGGGTCAGTACAAATACCCCTTGGCGTTAGTAGATGTCCCAAATACTTTACTTCCATGCAGGCAAATCTGCATTTCTTTAAATTAGCTTTGAGTCCGAATTTCCGTAGTTCGTGAAATATTCGACCAAGATCTTTCATATGCTCTTCAAAAGTGCAAGAACATGATATTATATCGTCCAAATATATTAAAACGACAGAATTTCCAAGTGAGAACTTAAAACGATTCATTAGCCTCTGAAAAGTGGCAGGAGCATTTCGTAATCCAAATGGCATTCTCTCAAATTTATACATTCCAAATGGAGAGACCAATGCCGTTTTTTTTCATCTGGATGAATTCCTATTTGCCAATATCTATTGTCGACATAAAATTTGTAGTTTTAGCCTCATGCAGTGCATCATCTATTCTTGGCATCGGATATCGATCAGGTTTGGTAATAGCGTTGAGTTCGCCATTATCTATGCAGGTACGAATTCCTCCGGCTTTCTTAGGAACCATCACTACTGGTGCAGCCCAAGCAGATTGATATTCTACAATTACTCCTAATTCTAACATCCTACAAACTTGTTTTTTGAGTTGGTTCCTCCTATTTAATGACAATCGGTATGGTGGAAATGCAATTGGTTCGTGATCTTCGGTATGAATACGATAAAGAGCAGAAGATGTAGCATCTGTAGGGTCTTTGAATACATCTTCATTACTTAGCAATAACTTGCCAATTGTTTCTTTTGTTTCAAACAATTTTATTTCCATAGGAATAAACAATGAGTCCCAAACTTCGTCACGTTGAGGTTTCCTTATTTTAATTGGAGGTGCGAATAACTTTGGCATTGACTCTGGCGTATTGCACCCAACCGGCAAGCTTCCTCGGGAAATTGATTGCACCGAATGTGGGGAATAATTGTTATTCTTACGTTTGCTTTTGCATAGTGCTCTGGGAGTTGCTGATAATGGCGAAACTGCTTCGATTCCCTCAATGAATTCTACAAAAGCAGAAATTTTTCCCACAATATCCCTAGGCGATTTAACTGGTTGATTTGTTTTCACAGCACATATTGAGACTTCAGACGGTTTTTCAAATCCATATTTACTTTTAATTGCCCCTTCGAAATACCAAACTCTTTGGGCCATATTGAGCACAATCCCTGATTTTTCTAAGAAGTCTGTGCCCAATAATGTCCGGTTTCCAACTGAATTTGACGTATTCTCCCACCAATTGTTATTTCAGAGATTGTCGACATAAGCTTTCCTCTCGTTAGGGAACCATTAGCTGAAGTAATGTCTGCAATTACGTCTTGAAAGATACATGCATTATTCGTAAGAATCCTCTTCAAATTGCTACTTGCAACACTTGTCTTAGCACCACTGTCAAATACGGCTTCCCTTTTTCGCCAAACACCTCCACGTAAACCACCGGCAAATCGTGGCCAATAATTTGCTTCGAGTGATTCCCACAATCTGGACAATCGGCCCTATACACTCCCGGATTGCCACATACATAACAAACAAATGTTTGTTGATTCGGAATCTTACTCTGGTTTTGCGAAGTGGCTGTCTGTTTATCCAAATTTTCTTTTGTGAATGCTTTTGTTCCCTCAATCTTGTGAATGCTTTTGTTTCTTATTTTGACATACGTTCGCTGTGTGGCCTTTCAAACGATAATAGTTGCATTTTGAAACTTGTTTCTTTTCTGTTTCAGCGTCATTGCATGTTGATCTTGGCCTATTGTCCCTTTCCTTTTGCTGTAATTCAACTTCGCGGCTGGCAGAAATAAATTCTTCGAATGTTTTAACATCTTCTCGTCTAACCCCTTCTCTGACATGATAATGTAAGGGACCATATATCATATTTAGCTGAAACTCCTCCGTGATTGAACCCTTTACCTGCCGTAACAATAATCGTTTTTTGCAAATGAAACTATTCGTACCTCTGTTGCTTATTTTCGAAGAATTCGAAGAGTATGCACCAATCGGGAAGAGGTGGAGAAAACATGGTACAGTTAATGAAGTTATGATTACCAGAAATTCTTCCAACAATGCTGCAACCGAAAGAAGTAAAAACGTCTTCTTATTTTAAGTTTGGGACCAGGTTTCGTTAATGTAGTGTCACGTTAAACATTAGAAACGTTGGATTATCAGTAAAGTATTAGATTCTTCAATACATAATGTTGAACAAGTTAAAGTTAGTGCAAAGTGGCATGATAAGATGTCCCGCGATGGTGATAAATTACTTTTGTTTTATAAAGATATTAAATTTAACTCTTGCTGTTGGAGTTGTCACAGTATGGCATTGGACCAGGTTTCGCACACATTGGTAACAATGAGGATTCTTATTGTAGTGGGTTTGAAATCAAATCATCATTAAATCAAACATTTATGTTTTAATTATTGACAGATGGAAATGAAGTGGTTTTACAAATGAGCCCAAAATTATATAATTTTCCATACATTTTAAGCACATCCAACTTAATTTCGCTGAAGTCGAACCGAAAGTAGAGTGTACGTCTTTGTTTAGTGACAAAAAATATTCTTTTCGCAATCATGGTTACAAGAGCTGTAAAATACTTTGAGTAAGTGGGTACTCAATGCTTATTGATATTGCAACGGTTTTCTCATTTAAGATTCAGGTCTGTTCATTCACACTTCTGTAAGGTAAAGCAATTTCGTTTTCTGTAAAATATCATCTCATTAAGCAACAATCGTTCCTTAGAATAGTTAGATGTTAAATAAGTCAAAATTAAAATTACTTGAACAGATTTAAAGTCATTCAAAAAATGTTAAACATTACTATATTTGAATATGTAATAAATATTGCATGTACTTAATGAACATTTTTAGTATCTTTGTCATCTTGTCGGTATCGCGTTAGTGTTTCTATTCGAAGAAATCAAGCATTGCCATATTTTGAGTTGAGTATATAATAAAAAGTACAACGCAAAAAAAGACAATACTCGGTACCGAAGTACTCAATATTGTTACAACTCTAAAGGTCACCAAATAGGCAAAACAAACATAAACGTTTAATATTATTTCTATTTTTTGTTTTTTTCAACATTTATTATGTCGTGCCTTTATTTCCATTAAAGAATTTGAAAATTCTTCTTCAAAAAATGCATGAATACGTTAGATAATTTGGTGCATAATGATAAGTTTATTTCGTTAGCGAAAAGTTCGTTCCCTTTTATCCTGGCTCGTTAAAGAAGATCCAGCAGAATTCCAGTTATATGATGAAAATTATCGCACAGCATTCAGTGAATAACATCACCGCCATTCTGAAGTTACGATTGGCAGGACAAGACGTAAAAACTGCGACACCTATAGTAATGTAGAAAGGCATGGATTACGGATGTGAATATGTATAGGTATACCCATAAGTGACCACATGGCCACAATCTGCATCAAGGCTAAGTGTTTTTTACCATGCTGATTTGAGTACACTCTCCCAGGGAAAACAAAGATGAGAAGATCAAAGACACATTTCACGAATAGCTAGAGGAACCATACGACCGCTATCTTGGCCATGGCATTACAATTATTTGGAGAGATTTTAATGCTAAAGTATAAATGGAAGACATAGCCCACCAGTAGGAAAATACAACGCCACGAGAAGTGAGTGTGTAACTCTTGAGTTGCGTTCATGGATCGTGGCTAAAGACCATCAGTTCTCATGAGTAATGAAGAGGGAATCTTCTCTCATTTCTCTCCATTTTGGGTCATGAAAAACCATACGTCGCTTATTACTTACGGGTTTTGGCTTATTAGTAAAGGCTATTACTTACGACTTATGAGCGGTGAGTAACGTAACTGGCTCGTTTCTCACTCGTCCTATTTATGATTAAGGGCTTTTACTCGTAAGTAACCCGCCTCTAGTATGTATGCTGAGTGAGTTACTCATTACTCATCAAATATGAACTCTGATTGGAAGTAAGATGTGAAAATGCCGTAAAAAAAATTGAAAATTCGTATGGACAATTAAGAAGATAAAAGAATAACAAAGATACTCCTCGTAATCTAAAGAAATAGTTATTTGGGAGCTAATGACCATTAAGAATTGTGCCAATATTATGCGTCCTTGATGAAGGCGACGACGTCAACTTTCTAACTTTCCGCATCAATAAAACTTTTATTCAATTTAAGTTTGAAATAAGTAAGTATTTTTCTTAAATTTTACTAACTTAGGATCGAAATCAAGACTACATATAAGAGTGAAAAGCGTATTAATTGATAAAAGAAGGAATACCTATACATTTAAAAAAATAGCTGAGCTCAACCGGGATTCGAACTGGCGAACTCTGCCTTTATAGTTCAGCTAGCCACATAGCTAAACAGAATGTCAGCGACGCCGTAGTTAACTTCTGACAAAAGAGATGGCGAAAAAGTCTATGAAAAAAGTTATTGTATCCCTTCCTCAAAAGATGTGTGGACGCAGATATTGCTTGTTTCCTGTTCTTTTTTCGTCAGAGACGACGTTTTTTTAGTAACTTATTTGTTTACTGGAGCGAATTGTGCGTAATGCCTGAAACAAAGAAAGGTATGATAGGGTGATGTGTTCCATTGCTACATTTTTCGTATTGTATGGCAAAATTTGAAAATATGGTTATTATGATAAATAAATTAGCAGTATGCTTCATTTGAAAATTTATGATACAAAATATTGCAAACTTCAGGGTGTCCGTCGGGAAGGTATACTACTTTGTTTTACCGCCATTTTGGTAAACATTAGTCTTGACAGTTCATATTTGTCTGTCGTTAAGTAGAGACGTGGCAAATTTATTATGAAAAAATATTCGGTTTTAATCATTAAAACATTTTATCAAAATCAATCATCGATTACTGTAACGATGAGAAAGTTATGTGAAATTTTTGGGAGAAACAACATGCCAACAATACCCACTATTTACCGTGTAGTGAATGTTTTCGAAGAAAGAGCGTCTGTAGCTGTAGCTCAAGAAAGTGTGATGTATTGTTTTACATCAACCTCAATTCGACGCCGTGCTCAGGAGCTTAGTCTTCAAAGAACAACTTTGACCAGAATTTTGCACAAGGATTTGCTTTTGTTTCCATTTAAGATTCAGTTGACACAAAAGCTACTTCCACATGACCATTTGCGACGCCATGCAAATGCCAATAGGATGTTCAAGTTGGTTCTGGGCAATGGAAAACCCTAAAATTATTCATCAGTCACCTTTGCATGCATTAAAAATGACAGTCTGGTGTGCAATTTGTTCAGGAGGCATCATTGGACCTTTCTTCTTTGAAACTGAAAACGGCGTAACGGTAACTGCCAATGGGGAGCGATATCGTGATATGATTTAAAACATGCATTGGGTATTAACATGTGGAGGATTAACGTGTGTCATCGACAAGATGGTGCCACATTGCATACAGCCAGAATTACAATGGAATTACTGCGAGATCTCTTTCCACGTTAGTTATTTCAAAAAATGGTGATGTTGATTGGCCTCCACGGTCGCCTGATTTGACTGCTCCGGACTTCTTTTTGTGGGGATATCTGAGAAGCAAAGTTTATGCAAACAACCCAGAAACGCTTGAGCAACTCAAACAAAATATTTGTTATAAAAATTATAAACTACCGCGTGAAATAGGTGAGAATATAATGAAAAATGTGCTCAAAGGCACTCGCATTTGTAAGGCTAACAGAGGCGGACATTTATCTGATATTGTATTCTGTACATAATTGCCGACGTTAAATAAAACATTTATCAATGTAAGATCCATTCTCTTTCATTTAATCAAAAATTATAAACAAACAAAGTAGTATACCTTCCCGGCGGACACCCTGTACTAAAATTTAATTCAATTTAAGTACATAATAATTTCCTTCGAGACGTGACTTAAAAAACGGAATATGCCGCACCCACTTTCCTGCCACACCTTTCAACAGAAGTAATTTGCACTAACTCCATAATTGTATATATTTTATTTAATGCATACATGTATTTTATGTAATAAAACCAATTTCCAATTAAGCACTTGCGTGAACTAGAACCATTTAAATGTAAAAAAAACACATTTCGGGCGCGCTTAAACATCATTGTGGTAACAAAAGCAGCGGTTTCTACACACTTGTGACGGAACATTGATCCGATTTAGCCAAAAACTGTGTATAGTTTGCGACACTGTAAACAAAAAACAAACGTTTTCGAAAAATAATTTAAATTGAAATCAATTGAAAAGGAAAAAATTCTTTAAACCAAAAACATTTGAGCTTTTTTTCTAAAAAATTAAAATTATATGTACTCGTATACGAGTATAAAATTGTTTGAATATTTTCTACAGAAATCTAAAGAAACTGCTTCATAAAATTCCAATTGTTCAATTTTCCCAATTCAAATAACGGTATCAGGCACTGCAGTTGATTTTTATTCACAGAACTTACATATTACAGAGGGAAACTTGCATTGCGAAAACCGGGTAATTTATATTGAAAATACTATAGGGGGAGTGACAATGTCGTGATCGGGCGAAGGTAAACGCAGTATAAAAATTTCAGTTATATGAACTGCCTTCCATATACCTTAACCCAACATCTGTTTGTGCTGCTAAAAAAAAATACTCTGAGTTAAATCACCATAAAAGAAGCCAAATTGAAACTTTCTGAACACCGATATTTTCTAAATCGGCTAATTTGTACCCTAATGGGCGTGGTAGTACAATCTGTTCATTCATTCGCAGTCTCCGCCTCTTCATTGTTGGCAAATCTTTTACCACCGAGTGATTTTGTCAAGTTTGAGTGGACTGGAGCATTGTCATGATAGGACAACAATTGCGTTTTCCAAAAATGCGGCCTTTTTCCACAATTTCATCACATAAACGCTGCAATAAATTAGCATAATATTCGCAGTTGATGGTTTTTCCTTTATGAAGATAATCAATAAAAATAATTCCATGCGCATCCCAAAAAACAGATGCAATGGCCTTGCCTGCGGATGGAATGTCTTCGCCTTCTTTGGACACGATTCTCCCATCCAGTCCACTGTTCTGACTGTTCCTTTATCTCAGGTGTGGACTTTTGAACCCTTGTCTTATCCATGGTTATAAGTTGACGCAATAATTCGGCTTTATTGCGGTGAAACATCTTTACTAAAACATCTTCAGCTTCGTGAAGATGTTTTAGTAAACATCTGTTGAAAGCAAGTACATCATCGTGCGCACAGCTTTCCCATTTTAAAATCTTCGGTCCATATATGACGTTTAGCACTTTTTGAAATACCAGCACCGTCTATACGTCATGTCGGCTAGTTTTGTGACCGCCCTCAAACATGGAGGTAAGAATATATGGGGTAATTAGGTCAATTGTATGGGAGGTTCCAGAAGCGGTGTGGTTACCTGATCGACTTTTCTCCAATATTGCAGAGCATTATAAAACATTGTAATGGACTACCAATTATAAACTAGATAGGATTGATGGCATTTCGAGAAATTGGTCAAATTATACGTTTTCATTCTGGTACTGTAGGAGTTACATGAAAGAACTTGAATTCCGGATAATCAGTCAATTCGTACAGCAGGTACTAAAGTGGCTGGGTCGATGTAGCCCATTTACAATCTTCTACTACAATCTGGAAAATATTAGGCTGGACCAAGTTTTAAGAAGTTCCATAAAGATTTACGACAGTTATCGTTCAGCCAGCCGTCCAGTCATGAATCACATTTGGTCAAAAGCTACTTTGAATTTTAAACGCTTTCTTCTGGGTGTGAAATCTTTGGCCGTATCATATAATGTATACCTTCGCTCCTCCGAGTAAAGATATACAAATATTATGATAGTATAATTAATTCGATAGCTAATTAATTACAAATTTTCTGGTCGAGTTCTCTTTGAAATATTTCTTTATACAAAAAAACTGAATGTGAGCTTACCAAGGACGTCAATCACATAATTCAGATACATCTAAAAACTTGATGATAACAAGTCACTTTGGTTTATATGGTCAAAAATATGTTCTCAAATGCACTAATCTTTTCTGGGGCTGTTCTGTGCAAAATACTACATATTCTATTCTATTGAATGAATTTCAACACTAAAAGTAATCACATGAGAGGGTCATATTCTATGTCATTTAGCCCAGAACTATAATTTTTTTTTGATCGAATAGATCGAATTCGACTTGAACTCGAATGCCTGCACATCCTGCCGCCATCTGACTTTATATCCGCCATTCCAAGCACAAAATCTAGAAAATGTTATTTGTTCGATACTTCCATAATCCTTCCCATTTGTTCATCAATTAGTCTAAATAAACAATGAAAATTGGTTGGTACTGAAAGAAATCAGTTCATTAACAACACCGCTTTATTTGTGAGAGTATTTGGTTATTTATATATTTTAATCATAATGTGTAATTATAATGCATAATATGCATGTATGTATATGTATTATTATTATTTATTATTATTATTGTTATTTATATCCATTTAGTGGTTTTAAAACTGCCAGTCTAGTACGACAGTCGACTGTTAAATACCTGTCATCTGAAGTGTTATTTTATTACTGAAAGGTTTAACAACCGAAGAACGTGCAAAAATAGTTAAAATTTACTAAAAAAGTGGTAATTCAAACGTGGGCTTTCAATAGAACAAAATTTTCTTCAGCAATGAAGCTCATTTCTTACTCGGCGGTTACGTCAACATGGAAAATTGTCGCATACGAGGCCCCGAGAACCCAGAAGTGATTGCGAAATCACATTTCATCCGGAAAAAGTGACTATTTGGTGTGCGTTATGGTCTGGAGGTGGGTCACATTTTTCTGAAAATGACGCTGGAGGAATCGTTACCATCAATTCAGAACGTAATTGGAGATTATAAACTGTACGAAATGTGGTTTAAAAAAAAAGACGGTGCAATGAGCCACACAATACTACGTGAAAAATACTGCGTGAAAAATCCGTGTTTTCGTGGATACGCTGGAGCATTTAAAAACCAACATTAGTCAAAATGCCGCAACTACTGCAATTCAAAGACAGTCATTTAAAAAACATTGTATTATGTACGAATAATGGCAAAGTCCAAGCTTTATAATGAAATAAAAGTTTCATGAAAGTGTTTTATTTAACTTTACTCTTGAAATCGAAAAATGGATAGCCCTGTATCATGTGTCCGGATACGACTTTTTAGTCATGCTCACTCATCCTGAGACAAAATGATACGTAGTCTAAGTCGCTGTGGACTAGAATCCATGATCGAGTTTCCATAAGGATAGGTAATTTCTTATTTTAATTTTAGCTCTTCAAATCAAAAGTATGTTAAATAATATATGCAATTTCTTCAAAAAGGCAAAATGAATAATATTTTAATCCATTTGCGATTTGACTATTTACAAAAATATATTTTAGTTTTGCGCACTTCAAACAACGTCGTTGATATATTTCCGTTTTGCCAAATGTGACTTCCTTTCAAATGACCTTTTTTATATTTTGTTCCATGAAAAGGAAAAGCAATAAATAAAAACTATACAAATATCATTGAAAACAGTTTATATCTCTGCATATCTGCACTGTATTCGCACATACATATTTTACAAAATTTAAATTATGCTTACACCACAAGTGTCGCTGCATCAGTTTTTTCCACGCTTTCTATTGTAATGGCACACATGCAAAAAAAAAAAACTATTTATTTATGCAATGTGCAATATGTGTGAATGTCACGCCGAATCTATGACACAAAGGCATTAATTCTCGGCAGTATTATAAAAACAAATCATAATAATATAAATACGATGCGAATATGCCAGAAGCCGGATCATGTAAAAAACTGTTTATTCGGAAACAATGACAAAGTAAAAAATTAAATTTTCCCCATTGTTAAAAATCGATTTCAACGAATAAAATTTTGTCAACAGCACAGGAGTTGAAAATAATTTAATTACGGTTATAAAAGAATTGAAATCAACTGTAGAAATTATATCGCAACGATAATGGAGGCAAAAAATATACTCATATATTATTAATAACATTATTATTGCTAATAATATGTTAATAAATTACATGGAACGTCAACGAAATGGAAACAAACCATAACTTTCTTTTGGGTATCCGAATCAAAATTCCGATAGGAAAACCACAACAGAATTAAACTTTGTTTCTGTTTCGTATATCCAAAACAAAATTACAAACAAATTCTGATTCATATACTCGAAACGAAGTTAAAACCAATTTTGATTCTGATAAATTTTTGAAGCCTTCTTTCATTTTGGAAATTTTCAATTAAAGAAAAAAAGTATGCCGAAGGCAGGCATTTGAAGTATTTCTATGTCTAAGTCGAAGCAATTATGATTCTGATTCAGTCTTGAAAACTATTCTTTGTCTTTCAATTTGAAATTCCAGTTCAAGAA
Organism: Philornis downsi; assembly: GCA_019455685.1. NCBI lineage: Eukaryota > Metazoa > Arthropoda > Insecta > Diptera > Muscidae > Philornis > Philornis downsi. The sequence continues at coordinate 2,269,743 of JAHXMU010000395.1, forward strand.
GCAAAGAAATTAAATAGCTATAAAAATTTCTGAAAACCCCGTATTTAAAATGAAAAATCAAGCATATTTACGTTTCGTAATTTGGCTGAAACGTTAGGTTTCAGTTCTAATTGAAATTGAAGAACGAAATGCATAAAACTCTAGCTTCATTTTAGATCCACTAATGGAAGTGTATGTTGCGTTATTGTTCAACAAATCTTAATCTTTGTGAGTTTCAGGTATTACCAGGTAGTACCATATCAGAAACGAATCGAAAATTGATTTCGAAACTGAAGTAAAACTGAGCTTTCGTGAAAACGCATGTTAAAGGAATAATGTTAATAAATTTGATAGTATAATTAAAAAAAAAATAAAACTGAAAGTCTCAGGTAATTTAATTTTAATGCCACTAGTAGAAAAATTGATGTATATATGCTCTTTTATACAGTGGACTAACGGAATATATTAAATGTTCTGAGTTTATTCACATTATATATATATATATATACATATATATATGTATATATATATATATATATATAGTAGCAGGGAAATGCGTATTTTTCAAGGGAAAACAATTATTTTGTATTCCATTCGAAGGAATCTATGGAACTTTATATTAAATTAAGGAACACAATGTAGCTGAATTTGTTTTCGGAAATTACGGGGATCAGATTAAGTTTAAATATTTCTTCAGATTTCACTACACGCAATAAACATATCTGAGTAAGGAACTTTCTCTAACTGCCTACATGTTAATCGGTGGGCAATATATATAATGTGTTGTGGAATCGGGGCATATTATGTGCAGAGTGGAAGCCTGCTAGCAAGGATCTATGACGTGACGTATTAATTAACTAATATGTGCACCCAAATATAACAGTACTCGGTACGGGTCGAAGGGCTATTTCTCCTAAGTATTATTTAAGCAGTAAGAAAATTTCAGTCAGCTGAACTGACCTACGTACAGCATCAAGTATTGCAAGGAAGTTATTTAGAATCGTGACCGTATTTCTACTTTGACGTCAATTTTATTAATTCGTCAAAACACAAGGCCGTGTTTATAGTACCTATAAAATTGCTTATTCTAGAGAATGCTAAAATAATTAAGAGAGCACATATTTACCTGATGGATGCGATAAAGCAAACATATTTATTTACAGAACATAACATAACATAAACTTACTTCTAAAACACTGTTATTTACATAACAATTGAGAAAAGATTTCATACATGATAGTTGAATATTCTGGCAGTGGTCTTAATGATATATTTGGAATATACACTTAGAGAAATTACACTTATATACATATACTACAGTTATTAATCTAGGAATATGTGAGTTAGAAACTCAGGTTGCTGCAAAATACTCGTACGTACCCAGTTTCCATGGGAGGAAAGTGGCAATGCTGTTAGTTTCCATTTTGTGGCACTGCCTTAGGGAACCTTTTATATGTACTAAATTTAACTGAAAATGATGCAACCTACGAACTAAGACCTATAGGGAAAACATTGAATGTCGGAAAATCAATCAATTTGTACGGCATGTCTCAGATACTTTGATATCGCATGCTTTAGATGTTTTCTTCTGGGTGTTACCTTTTTTCTGCACCAAATGATGTGTGCCTTCATTCCTTCTGGTGAAGGTGTGCAAAGCGAATTAATATCCAGTTCCACTTTTTCAGAGCCAAAAATATAGCAGTCTGTCTGTCATTTCTTCACCCTTTATCTAGCATATAAGACATGTTTCCATAAGTATCGGATCACAAACAATGCAACTGTTATAATATTCACAACTGGAACTGAATACCCCCAAAACCTAGCTTAGCAAAAACTCGCAAATATCAAAAAAAAAAAAAAAACTCGCAAATTGGCAAAACATCTGATGAGTTTATTGCAATTATGTCTGCCTAAGCAAATATCTGAATTGATTGACATATTTATTGTTTTATTTATAATCATTAAAGATAAAAAGCGCTGATTTTGCAAAAGAGGAGAAAGAAATAACAATTAAACCTGTATGGAGATTTCAGTCAGGTATCATGACTTATATATTTCTTTATCCAGCGTCCCTTCACGTTGGCTGAACAAAATTTTGCGGCTACCACAGCTTATGACAACGCATTTCAATTCTCAGAACTAAGTTTACTAAATGTTTCATGCATGCTGAATTATACCGAATCTGTTATAGTTGAGTGAAAAGTATCAACATTGAAATATATGGTAATTGTAATGTTAGTTGCTAAAGAGGGACAATTGGGTCTTTCCGAAAATTTTTTCAAATTTTGCCAATCAATTGACAAACATACTTATACGTTACTGCAGTCTACGAATTGGGGATTAGAGAGAAAACACCAAATTTCGGTAAAGAGGTTGTATGGGAGGTACTAGAATGGGTGGAACGATGACCTCCATTTTCAATCTCAGAGCTTAGTTTACCAAACGTACGATTTGTGCGAAATTTTAATTCATTTATACACCTACCTGAAAATATTGTGGAGTTACTTGGTCGACTTTTCTCTAGTTTTACTGAGAACAATTAATTCATAAGGCAAAACCCAGGCCTGTACATTACAATAAATAAATTTTTGAAATTCAACCAATTTTTACGGGGAGTGCCAAGAGGGTGTGGTCAATGAGTCAATGGATCCATCGTCCCCTAGAACCACATATTTATTAAAGGCGATTCCAAAACTGCAAACGTCTTTTTTCTTTTTTTTGTTTTTTTTTAGTTTAGCGTTTGCTCTTTAATGACTACTTATATATATTAAAAAAGAATCTTCTCAATTTGCTTGTTACAGTTAAAGTAACTAGTACATTATTTTCATTTGCGTAGGTCGTAATGGCAATATAACTTGTACTTTGAGAGAAAGTATGCGAATTTATTGATATGTGATATTTGATCGGTGCTAACTTTGGGAGTGCAAACGCCGTCTGACACCGGTCAGAGGAACACCAATCACCTGATTAATTATAGTGGACGCTGAGTATAAACAAAAACCAGCAGATGTTTAGGGGAAAATGTAAACAAAATGAGAAAAAGTAATTAAAGTTGACTATGACTGACAAAGGTTTCGAGGCACCTAAAGCCTAGAATTGAGGTATTTTTTGGATCAGACAGAATTGGCAGCAAGACTGAGCGGCTTCTTTTTAATGAAACGGTATATGTAATATTGCCAACACATTAACTAAAAAAAGAAACATTTTACTATAGTACAATTTGTACTGAATTGTAAAAAAATGTAGTAAGCCGCCAGAACGTCCGATGCCACATCGTTTGAATCGCAACCAAACCGCCAGTTACCGTAACTCGGTGGTGCCGAGGTAACTGAGAATCCTATCAATTTTTCGGCAACAGACAATGCGACGTCCGATAATAAAGGATAAAAAAGGGAAGTCATTTAAGAGAGACAGGGCTGAGCCTGGGCCTACTACTGCCAGGAGTAAATAAAGAGAGGAATAAGTGCCCAAAAATCAGTAGGAATGACATTCCTATATTAAGATAAAGAAAAAAATCGAAATTTAAAAAAATTCACACAAAAGTATGAAATAGACAATTTTAAATAAACAAATACTTTCATTTGACTACGGTTCAAATATCAAGAATGAAAAACATTTGCATGCAAACGTTATATCGACATATGCACACCTTTCTAATTTTTTTTATTTGCAATTTACGACAACCTATCTGGAAATTTCTACAGAATGTAAAGAATCTGCAAGAATAATAAAAATTGGAGTTTGTTCTTTTGAAAAAAAAAAATTAATTCTTTTTTAATATGTAACCTCAAATAATGTGAAGTTGCAGTGGGGCTCTGGCCAATCGTTAGTAGGAGGCCATTATGGGATTCTCTAAGGAAAATGCATAAAGTGTAATGTTGGAATCAGTAACATTCCATGAGGTATGAAAATCTTTGGCGATATATCGGCAAAATAAGTACGTAAGCGTACGGCAATGTAATAGTGAGAGTGCATACGCTTGTTTTTTGCTTTAGTGTTTGTGATTTCATTGTCTTGCTTTGGATCCTCTTAATTTTTTTTTATTCCATTGCAAGCTAGTATGAATTTTTATTATTCTTTTGTTGCTATCCACATGTCAGAGAGTTGGAAAGAAGCATCCCATCTGGCAAGCTAGCCGTGAAAAACGCCTTTGTACCAGCGACCCCGACAATCTGTCAATTCTCAGGAAATTATCGGAATTTAAATTACTGGCATGTGATAGAGATACTCTTGAACCTAATATCGGGTGATTTTTTAGTAACTTTCTTTTTGGGAGCTCAGCTGTTTTCGTGTAGTATATCACTGTTAAACAATTTTCTTCAGTTTGGTCTACGAGTATAATTTAGCCATGAATCGGCTTATAAACGAACAAAGCTTGCAGATTATTGAATTTTACTATCAAAATTTATACTCAGTTAAGAAAGTGCATTGTGCACTTTTTCTATTTTACAATCAATTTGGAGGCGGCTATTCGCAATCTTGTAACTAAATTTAGCACCAAATATACAATTTTGGACGTTATCACCAACACGCATGGGTAGAGTGCGGACAGAGGAAAATACCGCAGTTGTATCCGCCAGTGTTGTTAATGACCGTGAATTATCGACTCGGTGGAAGGGTTTGGGAGTAAAACCTTAAAATACAGCTGGTGCAAGAAATGAAGCCACATGACTCAGCACTATTGCAAACTTTTGGTGAACGAGAGCTTGCAAAGTTGGATAAAGATCAACTTTTTCATCGGAAAATTGTGTTCAGCGATGTGCATTTCTGAAGTACAAGAACTGCCAGTGCAAGAATTGATGTAAGAACTGGCAATGCATCACGAAAAATTCACTGTTTGGTGTGAATTATGGCCGGTGGCTTTATTGGACCGTACTTTTTCAAAGACAACGAAGGCAGCAACATTACTGTGAATGCAAGCGCTACCGTACCATGATTAATTTTTTTTTTCTTTTTGCCAAAAATTGAAGAGGTGGACTTGTAGTTTCAACAAGACGGGGCCACATACCACACGGCACGCAAAACAATGACCCAATTGAGAAGCGAGTTCGGTGGACAGTTTAAGTGGTCAGTCAATTAGCCACCCAGACCATGATATATAACGCATTTAGTCTATTTTTTGTAGGGCAATGAGGGGCCCACAACGGTTGACGCATTGGAGGCCAATATTGGAAAATTTATTCGCGAGATACCGGCCGATATGTTGGAGATTATATGACAAAATTGGACCCAGTGTAAGAACCATTTGAGGCGTAGCCACGGTAAACATTTACATGAAATCATCTTTTAACATCGAATTTTATAAATTGTTCTGCCGACTAAAATAAAGATTTCACACATGTCACTAAATGTTATGTTTTTTTTTTAATCAAATCAAAAAGTTCCTAAATAACCACCCGTTATTAGGAATTATAGGCACCCTTATTATTTTTTAAATTGATCATAATTGTAGAGAAAACTGTAAATAATAACTGTTTGGTATGATCTGTTACGTGCTCCCCAAAATGGTGATTTGGCAGCTGCTCACAGTCATCCCAGAGGATCCCAGCCCATCCACCTTCATCCAGGGAAACGAACAAAAATATTGCAGTATAAACAAACACACTGAAATACTGAATACACCTTATAAAGAGAGAATTTAATGGACATATTCCCACACTAATGTCCGCCCTTTCATGGTCCATTAGATTACCAAATCGTAATTTTTTCAAATTTTTAATGAATCCCATTTCATTACACACACATAGCCTTTACAATTCGGTTATCCTCTCCTTCCATAATAGCTTACCACATCAACATTTGTCTTTCTTGATTATAATACCTTTATTGATGATACCTTTTCTTTCCTTTTTTTCTGTTATTAAAGTAAACATAAATGAACAAACCCTAACAAGCTATTAACTCCAGAAAAACTTTGGTTGCGAGTCATTCCTTTGGATTTACCTTTTTCGCTCGGAAGCGTTTTATGACTCTTTAGCGGCCCGCCAAATCTACTCTAGTTCCTAGTTTAAAGAGTTCTCTGGACTTGATTTTGGATCTCCTTTTTTCTGATCCCGAAATATTGCAATTTCCTTCCTAACCGATTTATATAAGATAGATATATAAACACTGGCGTTAAAAACGTTTACATGAAAATCTTACACGAACATACACTGTTTACAGCACGAACATCACGAATATAAACTTAAGCCTATTTCCTTTGTCTTGGTTGTTTTTCAAATTAATGCGGTTTGTCTTTGATTTTCCCTTTTTAGATCTGGCGGATGGCCAGCCGATTATGTCCTCGTCATGTATTTTTAACCCGCGCCTGATAATGATTTCTTCTTGGCGCTATTTTCTGGATGGTAAGTTTTCTGGATCAATTTTTTTTTTTTTTGTTTTTTTTGTTACCTTATACGGCTGCTAATTTTGGGTTATTTAGATACATGTGTCGTTGTTTTTTTACCCCGTTGGCAGGCGTCATCCAGAAGGTTCAAACTGATGGTGGAATCTTTCCGGCTCAGTCGAGGTAGTGGGGCAAAATTTCCCAGCAAAATCAATATCACGAACCTTCGTATCCGATTGACTCATCGAAGGCCAGTTCCAGATGTTTCTTCTTGCCTTGTTGGAGGTCGAAAGGTGTATTTCTCGGTGAATAACCCGGAAGTGGAAAGGATAATTATAATTGTGTCGGTTGGCTTTTGGTTTTTTTGGGTTTTTTTTTTTTTTTTTGCAACTCGCGGTTAGCACCCATAACTTCAATGATAATCTCCTCGCATTTGCCTCCGTTACCGGCTTTTATAACCCGGCTTTGTCCGTCTCAAGCGCCGTTTCCTCACAAAAACTTTTCAGTTATTTCTTTTTTCATTCGGTCCTGTGTTAATTGTCATGGTATTGATAAACTTTTGATGGCACGATAGTTTCTCGCAGTGTTGATATTATCGGTATTACCAATATGCTAATGCTAGCAACAATTGCCACTAAGACATCCCTGTTCTATGTGCATATCTGTCATACAAAGTGGCAACGCTATCCCAAAATGTGATCAGCGTGTCTGTCCGTTTTCATTTTATTTCCGTTTTTCTGTTCCAGCTCGCCGGTCGTCTACCCACAAATTTTTCCCACAAGCCCTCAAGTTCGCTGAAGGGAAATACATGGATGCATTCGCAACAGATCTCCAGACTTATGTTCCGCTGTTATTCAAAATTTAATCTTTTTCGAAGTCTATTTCTGTCCGAAGTATGGAGAAACGTGTGCTATTTCCTTCACTGTTCGTATATCGTGAATTTTGTGATTCCGAGCACATAGCTATTTGCCATTCATTGCTGACTTATATTTTGAATTTTGTAATATGCCTGACATGTATCATAAATTCTTGAATTACTTTTCTTGCATCCAGTAATGTAAAAGGTACGGACTTAGCTAAAATCCCACAATTGTTAAAATATTTCTTCCGAATTCCATAATTTTCTCGAACAAAGCTTTTGTAATAATATAGAAAATTTCTCCTTTTTCTAACTGAACTTTGAATTTACCATCATCACTTCATTTGCCGGAAAAGGTTGTCAGATGTGCGGAATTTGGGGCATTGTCAGCAACAACCGATGCCACTCTGCTCTTGAATCTTACCATTTCCTGAGGATCATTATTACAGATGCTGTATTTGGTTTGTGTCTAAGCTAACAATGACAAAGTGTTGCCAGCGCAATAGCAATCCAGATTAAAGATCTCGGCATTCCCTAGCGGTCACTATAACAGATATTAATTTGGTTTATATTTAAGCTAACGAATACATAGGTTTATCACCACAATAACAAATTGATTCATAAATCAGTGGCCGCCCTGCGTATCTTCGACGTGGAAGTGGAAAACAATGTTGTACAAGATGTCTAAATAAACAATGGCAAATACCCAAGATCGCAAAGTAGCTGTGCTGAAATACTGAACAAAACTGTGCAAATTACTGGGAATATGACAGAAACTTTCACGCTTATGCTTTCAATTATTATATTGCTGATTACGCGTATTATAATGATCTCACATGTACAGAGGAAAGAGCCATAGGCATTCTCCAATAACATGCTTTAGAGCGATTCTGAAAACATTTGGTCTCCCACTGATAATTATTCGCCGGATGGACCATTTTTGAAACACATCTGAACTACCTCAACTAAACTAATTGGAAAAACTTAAGAAAAAATGGAGACATTGCCGGTTTAAAGGCTGAGTTACGATACTGTAATTTTTTATTTATTTATTTATTTTTTTTTTTTTTTTGTGGTAAAAACCATAAGCTTTTTTAATTATGTTTTCGGAAATGTTGGCGTGAGGCTCATCTAATGGAAACTAAAATTGAATTGAAATTAAGAGGCTCCGTTAAATAAATTTAGTTGCAGGAAAAAAGGTGACGACAACAAATTATATTTCGTCAGAATATCAAAGTTAATTAAAAATTGATAACAATTTGTTAACTCCAACGGTTCATAAAGTTTCATATCATGGCCAACAAATAATATAATATCAATCAATGGTTTCAAAACTATATGACAGTTTCGCAGAAAATATATTTTTTTGTTTTCATAATAATTACAAAAATCAGTTTTTATCTTTTTTGGTAAAAGGTCATACTGTCCCGAGACCGAGACATAGTCGAAAGTTGCAATTTAACACATTATATGGTAACTATGTTACATGAAGTTACAGGATGTGACTGTAATGTAATAACCCCCGTACAACCGGCAATATAAATTCTGTAAAGTACAAAATTGATTAGGACAACATGTATTTTAAAAATTATTTTCAAATAACTAAAATATTTTAAAATTTCAGGCATGTATCGCAGTAAAAACAAACTACAACTTAACCTTAAAAAGATGCAAAAACATTGGGCCTCAACAAAACATTTTAACGTTTTTTAAATTTGTATCTTGAATGTCCCTTCCATCAAGGAAAGATATTTCCATTCTTTTTCCACAACACAGCTTTTTCGTTTCATTCAAAACAGCTCAACCTAGAAGAACTGTTCAAGCCAAACTGTGCATTCGAAACCAATACCGAAATTGCAGTCAGATGAAATAACTTACTTTCACCCAACGTCCTTTCGCTTTGATATTAAATGCAGGCTACTTGAATTCTCAGAACTATATTTAATAAAAGTCTGGTTCTTTCAAAGTAGTTTTGAACTTGGTACAATTGAGCGAAAGATTTGTATGTAGATGTATAAGGATTAAATAGCAATTTGTATGGGCGTGGTCGTCCGATCAAATTTTTCATTTTGCCTAACATAGCAATTTAATATAATTATCAAAAACGTATATTTCTATAAATTAGAATATTTTACATTTCTTAATATGAGTCGATCAATGGTAGAACTAAGTTTGCTATACACATGAGTGTGCCACATTTGGCTAAAATTTGGCTAAGAATTTAAAGGTTAATTTGGTAATTTGAATCCCCTTAAAATTTATCAGGGATTATGAACAAATAATACAAACAAAGTGTCTACGAATGGGAAGTTGGAGAAACTGGAGAATTTCAAGAACTGGTATATTTGTATGGGAGGTACCAGAGAGGGACGACAATGCGATCAATTTTCATTTTAAGATCTAGCCATAGCCATTATAGCTATTAAATATAACGTGTGAGCCTAAGAATATATGGTCGATTTTTTTTGAGTTTTGCCAAGCTTTATACAATATTGCTATGGTTTGAAACCTAAGTTGCTGCGTGGTGAGGAGTTATACCAGAAAAATACATTTTGAAAAAATTGTGTGACAGGTACCAGAAGGGGTAAACCGATGTATCCCATTTGTAATCTTTGGAAACGATCTGAGGAAATATTAGGCTGTGCCAAGTTTTGAGAAGTTCTATAGACAGACGAACGTCGTCCAATCGGCTTAAATGTTATGAAACTGCCAGTATCAAATAATATATATACATATATACAACATTGAACTTCCTACCTAAAATAAAACTTGGATTGAATTGCCAATAACACGAATATTAGGTCAATCTTTTCCGGATGCAATCAGGCTCGATCTTTAATTTAGTGTTTATAAAATTGCGTAGATTTTGATTCAAAGTGCCATCAAATTCCCAGTTTTATTAGTGCTCATATTTTCCTTCGCTTTCTTAATAAATATCATATATTTGCATCGTTAAATGGAGTAGTATATGAAAACTTCGTTAGTTATAGCAACACTCAGCAAAATTTTTGTGACGATCAGTCAGTAACTTTGGCCATTTGAGCAGCTTATTATACGAATATTTCATTTATTTATATTATCGGTTTACTACAAATAATCGTATACTTAATATTAAATCACGCGAAGTATTATGGCTTAATTAAACAAGGTTTTTGCAAGAATTTCGCTGTATGGTAGTGTCAGCATATACATGAAATGCCACTGTATACCTTTCATAGCTCATGAGATACACCTATTCAAAATGTTGAGATGTGTGGGCGTTGCCACACTCTTTTTCCAACCTTAACCTAAAATAAATAGTATGTAACAATTTCGCCATTGATAGCAAATTTAAAAAAAAGACTGGGTACTACCCGCTCAAATAGTTTATTAGATACAGCCTTTCAAAATTGTTATTTGTATTGTATGATTTCTTCCTGGGCGATATAAATGAATATACGGTGAAAATTCTATGTCATTCGGTCCATTAATTTGAACGCCTACTCGGAACAGATCAACAAATGTACAAGCGATCAATTTTACAATATGTGTATAAGTATAGATCTAACGAACAAAAATGAAAGCAAAAATTTATACTAAGCAAACATTAGTGCAGAAATTTCTGCCTGGCGAATTGACTTACATATAGGCTCTTATCAAAAATTCTCTGAACTAACGCACAATAAAGGAAGCAAAATTATAACCTACTGAAATATTCCGCCTACATAATGTTGCCCTAAATCGTGCAATCTGTACGTGTGGTGCCCTAAGGAACGTAATAATGCAGTTAACAGTAGGGAAGCTATAATAGTTGCTATGTTATATTCAATTTAGTGCAATTGAAAAAAAAAAATTCAACCTAATTAATTCCAAGTGTTAAATTATAGAGTGGTCAACTTTTTAAAAATTTACCAACACTTATAAGTCAATACAGTTGATCAAAATCGAAGTTAGAGCAGACCAAAAGTCAGGGATTGCAAATGAAAAATTGATTGTCATTAAATCGGTTAAGTAGTATGGAGATACGAGAAAGGGCGTGCCAATGATAATAATTTTTATTCTCAGACTAAGCTTATCAAACGCACGGTATGTAGCAAATTTGGCTGAATTCAGCGAAGTGTGTTGAAGGATGTGATGAAGCTACGATTTTTGGATAAAATTCGTTATTCCCGTGATCGATTTTTCTTCTGTTTTACTGTACAATGCAATTAACATGATTATCTTTTTGGAAATTAAAGACTACAAAGAAAATATTAGTCTTCAGAAAACTGGTCAATTCGTATGAAAGCTAATGGAAGTGACAGAATAGTTGAAAATGTTACAGAAGCTTTACGGTGAATCGCCTTTATCACAAATACGTGCATATTTGCGTTACAGTGCATTCAAAAGCGGTCGAGATGTGGTGGAGGATTTGCTTCGATCTGTTCAGTTAGCATCGATAAGGTGGAAAAAGCAGTGACTTAAAATCGTCATTTAAATTTGGACTGTGTTTTTTTATTATCGCGGTGTTGCTAGATAGATTCTGTATCACTATAACGCACCGTATCACAATGTTATCGTTATGCGCAAATGTCGGACCAAAAACTCATCAAATATCATTGAACAAGCGCTGTAACAATACTCGTATGCCATAGCTTCAGCTGACTTTCTTTTCTTTCCAAAAGTGAAACTACAACATCGAGGCTCTTGTTTTCAGCCAACGGAACACATAAAACACATAAATTCGCGGCGAGAACTGAAGTCTTTTGCGGAAAATGCATTTAAAACTGTTTTGATTATTGGACTATTCATTGACATATGTAAGTGCACTATTTGGGAAGCGATCTACAATAAAGACGTGACAGTAAACTCGAATGAATAATATTTATTTTATGTTTCCTCATTACTTTTTGGACAAAATATATCACATAAAGATGGAAAAATAAGCAGTGAGTCTGTTTAATATTATGTGTTCTTAATATCGAAATAGCTATCAATTTCGAAATACTCTATTTATTATCAATAATAAATAAATATTAATAGGAAAAAAGATTAAGATCTAAAATCATATTGTTTTGAGTATTTAAAACATATTTCAATCGAGAAACATACATCAGACTACCAATTACGAATTTCACAGTTAAAATCGAATTTAGGAAAATCAATCAATCTATATAGGGGAATTGGAAAGGACGTGGCAATGCAGTCCATTGTCATTACTAGACATCGCCGTAGGAAACCTTTAAATTGTGCTTAATTTGACTAGAGTTTGTGTAACTGGGTACAAGATATGAACATAAGAATATTTGTTTGACATCTCTCATTTGTATGGAAAATTCCAGTAGGTGCAGGATTATCCGGTCGATTTTGTAAAATTTTACCAAAAAATTACATAAATTCAGAGCTCTTCCGTCTAAAGGTATAAAATTTAATGTTGAAAAATCTCTCAGTTTGCATGGAAAATATCAGTAAAGTATGACAAATGCGGTCATTTTTCATTCCTACGCACTACCTTAGCAAAGCCTTAACACATACCAAAATTAGCTGAGTCATTTGCAGTCCAGCTCCTTCTCTGCTATTCATGTTTATTTCATGTTCAACTAAATCAAAAGCCTTTGTGAAATCAATGTGCATACCTACAAGCCAACTGAACCATTATCCATACCATACATATGAAGTTAACACCATTTACTACCATTTCTTCCCTGACAACACCTTTTTTTTTTTTTTTTTTTTTTTTTTTTTTGAAATCAAATTAGTATTTATAACAGTAATTGTTCTCATCATAATATGCAAAAAAAATTTCCAGGAATAATCTTTTCAAAGTTTTTTTTTTTTTAATAACAAAAATCTTTTGTTTCAGAAATTGTTTGTTTCTTACTAACTTTCAAACAATCAGGAAAACTTGACATATCAACCATTTTATTAAATATATTACACAGAATGGGTTCAATTAACTCTTTGCATTTCATCATTAAAATTGGAGGAATGTTATCACAACCACATGAGTTTTTTTTAAATTTAAATTATTAATTTTTAACTGAATTGGTAAGTCCTTCTTTCTAAACTTTCCAACGTATTTTTTTATAAAAAACGTCTACTGAAAAGAAAAATGTAAACTTTCAATGCAAGTGTTACTTCAGGAAATCCTGTGAAAAATCATGTATAGTGGAAAACTGTTGTGAGTTCTGTTAATGCATAATTCTACAATTTAAATAGAACATTAAGACATAATCTTTAACCTTACTGCCGAACGGACTGTATGAAAATATTAAGGTAAATTGTATGCATGTCTCCCCTTTAGATGTCTACTTATAATAAATGAGAGTACTTCATCACGGCCAAAGTTGAATGTAATGAATAATGTCTATCTTTAAGAGCCACTTGGCTTTGGCCTGAAACATGACACGTGTTGTTAAAATACGACTTGAAATACAAATGCATTCAAAGGGGATACAAATGTAAAACATAAAAACAAAAAACCGGCTAGAGGTTTTATTTTTCCGCAGTTTTTAATATCCGAGGAAAGCGGACACTCCTGGCCTTTGCAAAGATGTTTACACATTCATTTAATTTGAGCTATGTACAACTTGCTGAAAATTTGTTTGAAATTACTCTCCCGTACATCAACCTCACCATTTGTTTCATTAGAAAATCTGAAAATATTCTGCAAATTTTATTACTGCAATCTGATAGATGATATGAATAACGTTTTGGAGCGTCAGAGTATAATTTATTAGGAATACGTTTGATACGGCAAACATACAACGCCCAGAAGAATCCGTTTAAAGTTGTAAGTGTCTTTTGATCAACAAGTGCTATTGAGGACCCTGTAACTCGTCCATCTGTAACTTTTAAAGTGCTCCCTGTAACTCTTAATTCGCAGGCATCTCACTTGGCTAATATTCAGAAATTCAATGTGTCCTCTTTACTTTCTGATTAGCAGACTGCTGTAGCATAGATTTAATTGATGAATTATTTTAGAATTCTTTGTAAATTTTGAGGAAATGCAAGTAGCCACGCCCCTCTGGTATCTCCCGCACAAATGGCTAATAAAACCCGCATATACTTAGCTTCATATAGAGTTGTTGAGAGTTCTGCAAAATTTGGTACACGTTATGTGTTTGATGAATTATTATGTTTTCCGGGAATGCAAATTGAGCATACTATCATACCCCCTCTGGTACCACATAAACAAATTTACGATTAAAATTTGGTACACGTCATGCGTCTTATTAATTAGATTCCAGGAATTCCTGATATATGGACTGTAGCTACTTCTCTTTTTTAATTGCACTGTGTTATAGTGGTAAACAATGAAGAAAAGAGACCCTCTGGGGGTTAGCACAAAAATAATTCAATTTAGATCATGTTGATGCCAAAATATGTATATTTCCGATAACTTTCACATTCATTTTAGTTTGGCATCCGCCTGGCCACCCTAATGTTAATCCGCCAAACATCCACGGCTTGAGCACGTAAATCACACACCAACTCAAGCTTTAATAGTTTGATTGGTGTGTGTTACAGAATGTTCTAAAGATGGCTACAATCTGTCTTATATACTCCCTTAGTCGCTTTTCCATTCCCAAAATTGCAAGCTAAAACTTACTTGTTACTGCGAGTTCAAACTATCCAGTTCACATTGGTAAGCTTCTGCACAAATTGTTCAATTCCAAATAAAGAAGTAAAAATTGTCCATCCAAATTCTAATTCCTTGAGTTTTTTACTCTTTATTTTTTCCTTCCTCGGTGAACAATTTGTGAGAAATATTACAAGCTTCCTTGGAATATTTCCGGCTCACACAATTGTAAACCAAAAGCCACCTTTCGCTCCAGGCAACCCAAAATTCCCTGGATCCCCACATTTTCAGCTCATAAATTCCTGCTAATTCATGCAATTCATATAACTGAAATTTCTGCACCGATTTTTGTAATGGGCCTCAGAACCATATAAAGAAAATGCTTCAGAATTTTCTATTTACGTTTTTGGCCACATTTGATATTTATTATACATTTATACTAAAAGAGTCCAAAATTTGTAATACTCTCGGTGGAATTTATTTATGTTACTCCCACCCTACTCTTTGCAAATTAATTACATTATTCTGTAAATTATTTCCGTTATACCACTAACAACTTACCAAAATTAAACCACAATCGGTTGAATGGCATAGGAACTTATACTGAACGGAAGGACAGGCAGACAAACACATATGCTTTTATGCACATAGATATGAACACAGTTTTGTACGCTTTAAAGTAAACTATTACGAAGTGTTGAATTAATTGATTCATGTTTTAACTATACAATATTATTGATTCTTGATCCAAGTGAAGACTATTCAGAGTTAAATTTGAATCCGAAAACAGAATTGTTTTATTGTGAAAAGTTTTCAACATATTTGAATGAAATGTGGTAAAGGTAAAGATATGAAATGCGCTTGTAGTATTGGCATGGATTTCGAAAAGGTACACTGGCCGGGCCAGAATTGCTGTATGTTTGAGGCGATTGGCTTGAGGAAATCGACTGTGCCAATATCGGGGAGGGTTTCTTCGTTCAAAATGACAACAAGTAATCGAACAAAACGTTGGACATTTTACCTAAATCATTTCATTCTAACTATGCTAAATAACGCGTTCAAGGGTATGTAAAAACAATGGATCTCTTTTTTCCTCACCTCATATATGAAAAATCAATATTTTCGAAGTTTTCGTAACAAAAAATATTTTAATATTGTGTACGAATGTATGAATTAATACTAAAATGAAATTATAAAATTGTGAAAATATTATTTTTGATTCGAGAACTCACATGTCTTTGTGTAACTGCAAGAACACTTAAATATTTATGTTGGCTTTACAACTATTAGCAGCACGATAAAGTAATCTCTTAGTAGCGGTGCTTAAAGTTTCCTTTCCGACATACGAATATTTATAATTTAGGAGTGGCCAAAATACAAATGGACCAGTACAGAAATTTCAGTCACGCAAATTGATTTCAATGCGTACCTTCAATTAACGCCAATTGTGTTGTTGTAAAACTGTGAGGATCGATAAATCAATCGTCTGTAATACACCCATACTCCCATATTTGAATTGGAGCTACTAGAAGGAGTGTGTCAACATAGTTCGTTTTCATTCTGAGAACTTACTTTGGCAAACTCCCAACGTGGCCCAAATTTAACTGCAACTAAATAAAAGATTCGAATCTAATAGCATACGAGACCGTTTCTTTCAAATTCTGTCAGTCATTGTAAACCTATTTTCATTTTTATCTTCAAAAAAACGAAAAAGAATTGAGTATAAGGATGATGATGATGATTACAAAACTTTGGCAATGTGTTCTTGTGGGAGACACCAAGAGAGGCGGATTAAAATCCAAAATTCCTGTTATCGCGATTCGTTTTTGTTCCGCCTGTTGTGCGTAGACAATTCTGCAACATATTCGTAGTTTTCGCCACTTAAGTAATACGCCAAACATTCTTCTCGTCCGAAAATGGGTCAAAAAGAGAGCGCTAATCAATTGATGATCTGAACATTTCAATGTGTAAGCTTGAAAGTGTGTTAAATGTGTACAGATAACCACCATATCGTATTTTTCAACGAATCTGAAACACAAAAAACATCAGAAACCGTCCTCTGAATAGTGAAATTTATGAAACTTATTTCAGCTAACTTCAAAGCATGATTGAGGCAAAAAAAAAAAAAACAAGCTTCCTTGGCTCTTAATTAAAAATTTTTAGTTGAAATTTTGGCCGTATCTAACTGAGAAAATTATTAATTGGGAGATTAAAAAAAAAGAGAATTCATTTGTATAAAGCTACCATTGACGTAAGCCATTCTTCACAAATTGGAAATTTTGGGAATTCAGCCATAAATTTTATGAGAAAGCGGAAATGAAATATGATCAGGATTCCCAAAAAAGTCGCGCCGGAAATTCTGTTGAAAAACTCTAATACTCATATATGATAATTCCATTCACTTATATAATTCAAAAAATGCAATGAATTTAGTTTAAATAAATATTTCATAAATATTTTTATTTAAATTTATAAATAAATAAATCTTATGGTGTATTTCAATGCATATAAATACAATAAATTAAGCTTATATTTCAAATAATAAATAGAAGTAATAATTTAAATTTGACATTTTGTTTCATCTGGAGGACGTAGTATGACAGTTTTTTATTTTTATTAAATCATTTCTGAATTTTTTATTTAAATTCTTCATTAAAGTGACATTTACTATTACTGTTGCTGTTTCTTAGCTCGTGGAAACAGTTTGTTTTAGTTAGAATTTTCTAGGAGGAACTTGGCTATGGAATTATAGCCTTACAACTTCCACTCCCTGTGGTGCAAATAGTGTTTCAGCTGCTAATTTCAGTTTCTCATTAACCAATCTGGCTATTTTTGGTGTGCGACGCCAGAGAAATTCTCTGGTGCGATCGTGGTTGTCTTTGCTCTCTACTTCAACCTAAAATTACAGAAAAAGAAACAAAAATATAAATAAAATTTATTTAAAGGTTAAAAGGTCAAAAGATCAACTATAATTTCCATAGCAACATCACGGCTGGAGATAGAACCTAATAAACTCAATAAATTAATATATTAAAAAAAGCTTCCAATATATTAGAAATTACGATTAGAAATTACAACGGAAAGATTGGATTTCCGAAAATCGGCAATTTGTATGTGAGGTTGCAAAAGGGTGTGGCAATGCTATGCGTTTTCGGTTCAGCGTATACAAAATTTAAGTAAATTTAGTGCAACTATGCATGAAATACGCAACTGTATAAGCTAAATCGGTCATTCGTATGAAAAGTACCAAAAGTAGTGTGATTATTCCGGCAACTTTTCTTAAATTCTGCCGATCATCATAAACCAATGAAATGTATCAAAGTTTAAGATACTCAAATCAGTAAATGTGGAGTTCGAAGAGAAAACGGAATTTCAAAAATCTAGTACATTTGTATGAGAGGAACCAGAAGGGATGAGTCGATGCGTCTACAATTCACGGCTACGATTTGGCAAAATATTTTGTACTTTATAGGTTTTTATGCTCTGGGATGAGCACTAAAAGTGTTGAAAATTATGGCATAGCTTACATTGGCCACAGAAGAGAATAATTTATTTGAACTAGTTCGCAGCGGATAACACATCTTGAGGCAGACGTTTGAAATCTCTCTGGAAAAATTAATCGGTTGATTGGTTAGATTCTTGGTAAACACGACGACAAGGGTAAATCTAGCCTGAATTTCTTTTACCGACATTCGCAATCAGCATAAAATGACAGTTCTCGATCCTCCCTCCCTCCACTCTATCCAATTCATGGGAAGTATGGTTGCAAGACATACTTTTTTGATGTGCCTGAGTCTACACCGTCATAAACAAAAATGTTATTAACCTAATCGATTTATCATTTACCTGTTTGGGTTGCTGCACCTTAATCGACATTAATGTAGCCCGATCATTGACCACGCCAAATTTAATACGGCCGATCATTTCGTTGGTACGAGCAGTGGCGCTTTTGACATTTTCTACACCAGCGCGTTTGAATGATTTCTCAACGCGGAGAATTAATGGACCCAAAGTGAATTTAGCCTTAATTGTTGAATTGCGACCTTCCGGGTCGGTGACCACTTTAACATTGCCAACACGCTTCAATGATGCCAATCCCGATAAACTGCCTTCGGCCTTTAGGAAATCATTGCCATCCTTTCCAGCATGCTGGGGTGAGTTGGCATTTTTATTGGTAGTAGTGGTTTTAAGTTTGTGCTTGTTATTTGAGCCGCCACTTGCTGCTGTTCCTGCCGACGCCGAGTTCCCATTATGAACTTTTTTGCTGTTCTGTTTGTTAGCTTTTGTCGATGTCTTTTTTTGATTTCCTGATTTGACAACGTCGTTGACATGTACTGTGCGAGTTTCCGGCTTCATTTCTGTGTCTCCATCATTTGCGTTGGGTGTTGTATCAGCTTTCTGCCCTTCTTCATTATTTTCAATTTGTTCAGCGGCTTTTAGGATTTGTTGTTGGGCCTGCAATTGCTCCAATTGTTGTTGCAACTTATTTAGTTGTTTTGGTTCGTGTCCACTTGGCTGAGTGTCTATTGGCCCTCTCTCGATACTGTCTGCATTTGTATTGCTACGTGGTTCCGATTTGGTGTTTTTCCTATAAAAAAAAAAAAAAACAACAGATTTAGACCCAGAAACAGAAAAACTATACATAAAATGTACAAAAAGTATCAATTGAACCAATTTATAGATTTGTTCACATGTTCAGATTGTGGTTCTTTATATTCAATTTGGTACGTAAAGATGTGGAAACAAGGGATGTCAGCTTAACTCTTCGCTGATTAATTTTATATAGTTCTATACTAATATTTCGGTTCATTATTTGGTTCCAGATCGTGTTTCTACTAGGAATTACTTGTAATTGCTAATTATTTATAATTGGCAATTGCTAATTAGACAAAATACCATTATCAACGCTCTTAGCTTTTTGTGCTTTCTCAAACATCATCATAACCTTCAGGGTCTACAACTTCACACCACAATTTAGAAGTTTTAGCCACTGGTACGAATATATTCTATATTTATATCTATGAACGATAATTCGCACTCGAGAAATGTAAAAGTTATAAGCAAAAAGTTCAGCATTTTTCATGTTGTGTAGCAATTTGTGTAAGGACGCTAATTATTACGGTTTATTTAAAATTAGGAAGTGAAATAAGAAGTATATTTAATCGGGTAATATTTTGTTCGATAAGTATTTTTTTTATTAATATTCAATAATTTAAAATGATTCGCTGATCATGACGAAACATGGATAAACATCGATAAATTTAAATTTTTTTCACCAAGCCTTAAAATCCACCTAACTAATTATTTATGTTATTAATAGACAACAATTTTGAACACATCGCTCCCTTTGGGGTAATTAAAAAGAACTTCCCCAGAAGCGGAAAATATACTCATATAGATTTGTGGAAGCTATGAAAATACTACTATCTGGAATGATTTCCACTTTCTTTGTCGTTCAGCTGCACATCAATTGCGAACTTGTAAGCTTGAGGCTTCGAAAAAATAACTATGCAATTTGGTTCGATTGCGGCAGGTTTTTGAGTTGCGGTAATTGATATTAATTTTTCGTTGATATTGAAATGCATTAGCTTCCAAATATGGGCAAAACTCCACTTAGATCCAAGTCACACAGTCTGAGAAAATTCATTTTTCTTATTACTTTTAAAACTTTCGACTTCTACAGCTAAATAACAAGAACTATATTATTGTAAAGTGGCTATAATCAAAAACGGACCAAAACTGCAATGCTTTCATTAATTTCTGGAAATAAATTAATAATATATTATTTGATTATGTTATGCAAAACTTTATTTACACAATTTATAGGTGAAATAAAACACTTATAGATCGTAAAATATCGGCTAAATAATATAATGGTGGCTAAATATTGGTGAAGTTTGTTCACAATTTCTGAAGGTAATATAGTGAATGAGATTCTCCTGCATCCCATGAATGAGATATGAATTCTTAAGATGTGGCCATTCAAATCGTCGGCTTTTATTCGTCAAGCACAGAAATTACAGAAATTAAATAATAATTACTACACAAATGGCGATGATGATTAATTAGTACACCTGCAATTGCAATTACTCAGATTAAGGAAAGTAATAAAATTCTGCGGGAGAGCCACTACTTCGGCCTATTTTAGAATCAAATTTAAAAGAATCGGTGTACTTAGTAAATTTCAGAATTGACGCATTCAAAAACAGAATTGTTGTTGTTGTTGTTTGATGCTATTGCACTTTGCATCATTTTGCTGCATATTGCGTTTTCCTGAGTTTCGGAATTTCGCAACTGTCATCGCTCCAACACATAAAGCATAAGTATTATTTTTTTCCAAATTATGTTAGACTAAAAATGATACGATAAAATAAAACATTAAGATATTTGCAAATATTTTTTTATCGTAAATCAACGGCATTTTCGTGGTCATTCTTTATACATCCATACAATTTGCTGTAAAGCCAATTTATATATGTATGTATTTGGAATAGAATGGAATGTAGGATTTATGTATAGACGTGTACTATACTTATATTACTAAAACTTACAATTTCTTAATTGATACATTGGTGGGATGTGGTTTTGTGGTTTTGATTCTATGAGTGCTTGTTTGGTCCTTGGTTCCTTTTGCTGGCGCTGTTTTCGTTGATGTTGTGGAGGCGACGGCATGATGAGCGTCATGCTTTCCTGACGAACGCCCATTCAACTGGACAACAAATGGATCGTAGTTATCTGATACAATACGATTTATACGGGCAAAAATTGCATCGACAAATTGATTATTACGTTCCTGGAAAGCGTCGCTGGACATGTCAATTATATTGTTTTTCAATTCACCTACGCATCGTGCAGTACGGGAGAAAATAATAAAATTTTATTAGACACTAATTTGCATACAGAAGTGGAAATGAAATGTTTGATTGTTGATGACACGTAATATGAACTATGACATGCATGCCTGAATAAAACATTAACTAAACTGATAAAAGGTAATATGTACACATAACTTATTAATGTTTCTATGAATAATAATGAGGTGTTCAAATGGTTGATGCAAGCTATTACAGATTAATAAATACACTCAATGATTTACAATCTATCCACATTTAACTATGGCCATGCAAAGGCGACGGCAACAAAATAAATATTTTCTTTTTTTCTCCATTTTATTGTTTATTTTTATTACTTCATTGAACATACTGTTGGAAAATTTTTCACTGATTTGGTGGTTATATTTCATAGATATTTACTTAAATTTATATTTTATTGATGTAAATTTGTTATCAAAATAAAAAAAATAGTTTGATGTAAACAAATATTATTGTATTTTAAACAGTGTTTGAAGAAAATTTAGACCTTTGTTAACATTAGTGAAGTTATGTATAACCATAATACTGAAAAATGCCACATTTATTTAAACAATTTATTTAAAGTTTTAATGCTGGTTTGTTTTGAAAGACCGCATTTACTCATATTTATAAACAACGACAAGTGCCATTCGAAGAATGCTGTACACTCCAACTTACATCAAATATAACACAAATACGTATTTCGATTTTATGTACCGCGGAACAGCCTCCCTTTTCTGCGTAATTTGGATATGATTATTTCAAAAAACTGATTGGTTTCTTTGGGTTCGTTGAATTATGGCACATTGAAAATAGAAAAAGGACCTATTTTGAACTTTTTGCACTACAACTACTTATCTGAAATCCCCTAAAACAAAGCGCTTTCCAAATACGGCGGGCCGATATCGGCAGTCTGTTGTGGTCATGTTCTTTGGGCAGCGATTGTAGAATTTGTTGTTTATTCTACAATCAATCATGCTAAGTTATCGTGGCAAGATACAGCACAGAGTACCAAATTCAGGCGATAAAAAAAAACCGTGGAAGTTCACCAAGTGACAATGCATGCGCATTAGGTCAGTGTTATATGCAGATTCCGTTCAGACGACAGTAATTATGGATAATTCTTCGAGGTCATCACCGTCCTCGACGAGCGCTAAAGATTAACCTTTTGGCCCAAATTGATCAATATGGACATAAACAACTTCTGAGTCCAGCATGGCGGTGCTACATGCCACGCAACTAACACCACAATGGATCGCGCAATCTAAACTTTTCATGTGGGGTTCCTGAACTCACTGGTCTTTGTCAACAAGGCGCAATCGACCGATATCCTCAAAGTCAACATAATCTATACGGTCCAATCCGTGCCAACGTGCAAAGCCGCGCGGACATTTGAACTTGTTGTATTTTGTATATCATGGCATACATGGGCATTCCAAATTTACTAAGAATTTCGTTAACACCTATTGCTTTATTCTATAGTATTTTTACATCGTCTCCCCGTATTTGTAAACTTCACGTCAGTTTAAAAATGTCCATCCGTCTGCGAATTTTTGGAAAGCGTGATAGAGATCAAGCTAGGAAGCTGAATTTCTGCACGAAAATATCTTGGAAGGCTAAGCTAAAATTTAGATGGCATTGGATGATGTACCGAAGCATAGCTAGATACTTGGGTGTGTTAAAAAACTCTTCTTCCCGAACAAATATACCGGCTCAGCCCATATCTTTTTTTTTTTTTTTTTTGGTTTTTTTTTTAGCGAAAATTCGATTTCTTTAGAATTTGTCAAAAAAGCAATATTAAAGCAGTATATGAACTGAATTGATATCTATTCACTAGCCTAGTAGATTGCTTCTAATTAACAAATAAATGATAATATTCTTGATCAAATATTGAAAATTTTTAGATTTTCCCGAAATGTTTCCTCTTCTCTAGGCCTACTTTGACCAATTTCAAATTTACCCTGCTGTGCATAGATTAATTCTGCAGATTCGGAGACAAACACAGATGCTAACATCGACAATGAAAAATAAATATATTTTTTAAAGTCTCAGACAACCATTTATAATTATTATAAATGAATTGGCAAACTTGTTAGTTGGAAATATCCATTTATCTGCTAATTTGCAGCACTTCTTTGAAAAAATTAACGGGAAGGCAAGTTTTTGGTTTTAAATATTTAATAAATACTTTAAATAATTTTTTATTATCTCTTCAAATTGTCTCAAATTCACCACCGGTTTTGAAAGCATGTTTGTGCCCTGTGGTGCTGCTTAAAAAAGTAAAGAAAATGCTCAAGAAAGCGCATAAATATGCATCAATTTTGAGCACAGTCTATAGGCCATTAGGCCAATATTATTTTTTGAACTATTCATATACTCAGTCAAATCGGGCTATGTAATGATTATTTGATTCGCCCTGTTTTTGCGGACACAGAAGAGAGTTTAAAAATATTACAAATTTTTCGAAATAAAACCAAAAAGTGAGTGTTTTTTTACAGCTGAAAGAAATGGGGTGATTAGTTATTACAAAAGTAACGAAACCCTTACAACTTCATTATTCCGCGTTATTGATGTGTATAACACTCCATGGGTTGTTGGCGTGCTTTTCACATCTGGAATAACTTTTTCCAATTTTTATTATTCACCAATTTATAGTATTTAAGCATTGAAAAAAACTGATTTATTAGAGTTTGTATGTTTTCGAATTTTTCGTGTTACTGGTATAATTGTAACATTATAAACTAATTTTTAAACATCAAATATATACCGGAACAAAGTAATACTACTGAGTGTTGAGAATTTTTAACCCCTAAAGCCAATTTTGATACACCTAAGATGTTGTTGTAAGAGTGAATTTGATAAAACGAAGAAAAAATTTCTACTGCAGAACTAATAACTGATTAGAAAAATAAAAATGTAAGCAATTTATGCTGAGGTGAAACCTAAATGCATTCACATTTACCTACATCACATTGAGTTGATCGAACGTAATATTTTACTGTATGATATAGAGCTAATATATGTACAACTTATAGAAATGGAAAGCATCAGGCATTTCAATTCGTTTTGACTGAAGTAGGTTATATTCCAGTTGGTCAAAAGATATTTCTAACAAATTGAAAAATCTGCAAATATTATAGTAACATTTCAATATTTTATTTCAAAAATATCTGTAGAAACTTGCTTATATTTTCGTCATAAGTTGCAATAGTTGTTTAACATTCAGAAAAAATACCAGATAGTAAAATATTGAACGTAGTAAACTTTAATATTCCAAAGATAAAGCACATATTAATGAAGAAAATATGTTCGTAAATATTTCTGTTTAAAAGATTGGAGTAAATTCGGATTTACTTTAATGTTGTTTGCAAAACAGGTGATTTCGCGAATAAGAATAAAGTTAGAATTTCCAAATTATCTACACAAATAAGAATCGGTAAGATTAACTGTTTCAATCTAAATGAAGGAACAAAAATTTCCGTTGCGATTACCGACAATAAAAAATCTCATACATGTTTTATCGACTTCAGGAAGATGAAAGTTTAAGTAATTGAATTTAGTACACATTGACTGTAATCGTATAATTCAACGTTTCGTAACCATTTAGAAACTGAATTAAAAATTGCTTTGAATAGTGTATGTAAATTTAATGTCGTATATGTATATACACATATATATATATATATATATATATTGTGTAT
>JAHXMU010000395.1:2295397-2306353 GCA_019455685.1 Philornis downsi
GAAACAACAACTTTGAAGGCAAAACGAAGTTTGCCGGGTCCACTAGTATATATATATATATATATAGACTTATAGACTTTTTGGATGCTAATGGCACCGTTATGTTTAACGACTGTTATCGGTTTAATACTCATGTGATACCATCGGATCATATTGAATCATCGATATAACCTCTGTCTTTGTTTGTACGGAGGGTTTATCTCTCCAATGCAGCGATGTTTTCACTGCGAAACGGGATAAGACAAAAGTGAAAAAATAATCGAATATCTGCTTGTGATTGCATTTATCACGTAAACTTATTTGCCGATAATATCGATATGTTATTATATTTTTCAATTTCAAATTATATTACATTTTCGTTGATTAGACATAAGAAGGCGATAATATAGATATATAAATGCATTTCAGTTGAGTGAAAATTTGTGGCAATTTTAATGTAACAATCTTTTGAAAGAGCTGATTTTTGTGTAGTTGTTCGTCTTATCATAACCTTTTTGATTAAACTGCTGCCAAACTATTGGTTTTGAAAAATACGACAAATCATGAAATAAAAACTTAACAGCAACAATAAACCAAGAAATTTTAAGCCAGTCTAGACGCTCAGAGCAAGATATCCTTGATAATCGATATAGTTATTGCGACACTACAGAAGAGTGATCTCAAGTAATAAAGTAATGCTAACGGCAAAATGTATTGCTCAGTACAAAGGCACAGTAGTTTAATATTTATCATAAAATACTCTACACCTTCGTATCCGAAAATACAGGGTTATCCATTTAGTGGTTTAAAAAGCGGCGGTCTAGTAAGGCAGATTCAAATGTGAGCATTCAACTGAACAAAATTTTCTTCATCGATGAAGCTCATTTCTCACTCGGTGGTTGCGTCAGCTAGCAAATTGTCGCATATGGGACTCTGAGAACCCAGTCATTTACCTTGACAGCCATAAAGGGGTTTTAAAAAGAGGCGTATCACCGACCACTGATTTTTACACCTCCAATATGGCCGCTCTAACCAAAACAGCGTTTGATAATTTTTTGACTAATAGCAACATACTGATACATTTTTATGATGATCGCTTCATCTTTCAGGGCATAATAGCGGATATTTATTTTATGTCAGCAGCATCTCTTCCCCATAGATTTAAAGTTAATTAGATATAGCCGTCTAAAATTGTTATTTTGTGGGTGGACAACACCATGCCTCTTTGTTCAATCAAAGCTTAATATAGCCTATGGTAGACACGAATATACAAACATACAAACATTCGATTTATAGATTTTTGTAATGCCAACCCAGACTTTGAAAGCGAAAACATTATCTTAAAGATTTTAAGCATTGGGCGAAACTTGATGAAAAGTACAAAATTAAATATTTTGGGATGTTACCTTTATGAACAGATTACATAAAAGGGCAGAGGGTGTGCTCAAGGATATTGTGTAAATAGTGTACACAAGAAGAAGCATTTATTGAAAATATTTATTCTTTCCCAAAGAATAATGGATGATTTTTTTGAGACTTGAAGCCAAGACGGTGCACACGATAATTGCTTGTGTTAATTATCGTGACACGGAAAGTCTTGGAAACGTCTTGAAAATATTGGAGGTAGCAATTATTTTTTATTTGTCTAACATTTTAGTCAACAAATTGAGCAAATTTTATTTAAACATATTAATCGGAATCTTTTACAATAATTCAGTCTTTTCGGTTTTGATATTGTAAACTTAGTTAAAAATGCATCGCAATTTGGTTTCCGTTTCATATTCCAAACAAATATTCATTTCATACATCGCTTGGTTTTCTACGTAAAACGAAACTTAAAATGTACAATTATTTGGTTTTCACATGAAAACATACATTTAATGCAAGGAAATGAATCAAAACTATAGTCTTACTTAGTTTTGTTCATTAATCTGGACCGCAACTGAGAATCTGGATTTATTTTCAAAAGTTCTAAATACCCTTTTTCTAAGAATGATTATGTGTGCGCCCTTTTTGTATTTAGCATGCATTCTTGTATTTGTATTTAGTAATGCATTCTTCCAATACCATCGACATTACACAAAAATCATTTTCGTTTCAAAGTTAGGAAACATTTATGAACATTTTTATCGCACCACTGCCACCTTTATAACAACACACAGTGGGAGATTCATTCCCTACTGTTAT
This sequence comes from Philornis downsi, assembly GCA_019455685.1. Lineage (NCBI taxonomy): Eukaryota > Metazoa > Arthropoda > Insecta > Diptera > Muscidae > Philornis > Philornis downsi. The sequence continues at coordinate 2,297,564 of JAHXMU010000395.1, forward strand.
TATTATAAGCCTAAAATAGGTGTTATTTTTAGATCATTTTATACTCGTACATGAAAACTCAACTCTCTGGAAGGAGAGACACAATAATTGCCAAATTAGTCGAATCAGGCAACAAAAGGATTTTTTCTTTACTGTTCTGATAAATTGGACTATTGTTTTCAAGAGAAAACAACCGAGGCGTAAAATTTTTGCCGCAAATAAAAAAAAAAATAAAAAATAAAAAATATATGAATTTATCATCAATATTTTTGGAAGGATACACGGAAAACTTACAAAAGATCGCTGAAACAGTAACACAATGATTTTATTTCCTTCCCTGAAGTATCAGCACTTATATTTGCGATAGTTTTACCAAATTATAGAGCAGCCATGATTAACTAATATGTAAACACATGAACATGGTGAATGTAATATTTATCAAAAAAAAAAAAAATCCAAAATTCACCCTTAACTGAAGACTAACATAGTGTTAACTTACTCAAAATTTGTTGCAGTTTGTTTTTGTTGTAATTTAATTAGATTTATACACTGTTGATTCAATTTTAGAATCATTAAAAAATACATGGTCTAATTCTCTCCATGTATCGCATTTTTTATACAATAAAAATTGAATGAAGTACATTAATTTAAATAAAATTTATTTGAATTTCTTATTGTAAGGCAACTGGTGTGCCACTCTGTACTACATAGCCGCTATTTTGGAAGTTATTAAAAAGAACTTCATTGCTACCGGCAAATTTGCACAAATTGGATCTATAGGGGTGGTAAAAATGTGATGATTTTTGAATATCTTCCATTTTTTTCTGGGTATTATTTGCGGTCCCTCCTCCAACAAATGGCATCAAATGCGATTATACCTTTTCGGAACAAGTAATTGTATATTATTCCAACTGTTTCTGCAACTAATCTTTTTAGCTCGACCGTAAAAGCTCTGTTCGCGGCATTTACGTTTGGTTACTTTCCAATGCTTCTCAAAATTTTATGTTATTGACCCTCACATATGTTTCCTCACGAGATTGTCTAAGACTCCTTTATACGCCACATTTACCACTTCGTCGTCCACTTTTCCTTAAATTTCACATGTAGTAATATTAGACCAAGTACAGCAGGCTCTTGTCGCTGCCAGCTTAATGTGCGCGTGAACTCATACTCATATGCATATTCACAACCGTCGAATATGTTTTTGTCATTAAACGATTAAGTGTCACTGTTGCATGTCAACCAACATACCATACTATAAATATCATAAGAAACTCAAGTTGAACGAAAAAGTTCCATGCCATACGGGTAAGGATTGTAGGATGACAGACACAAACGTTTTTATAGTATAAATGTTTCTCCTAGACTTTTACTTTTGTGTTAAATACAAATTAAAAAACTTTTTTTAACTTTTTTGTTTCGTTACCGTCTTTCGTTGTAAATCTCCAACTGTCACTGTGTTTAGTTAAGAAACCTTTCACACCTGCGCAACGGAAGACGTCTACAGTCAAAAAAGTTGATTGGAGAAGTCTAAAAATTAAAATTGTTCTTAATTAACGAATCTAGTGAATTATCCTCATACGTAGTTACCAATTAGGCTAATGACTTCTATTAATTTTCTTTGGAGCTTCAAACATTATTTGTAAAATTAAATGCCTTTTCATATGACGATGTAATGGGAACAAACATGTGTTTTCGTTTGAAGTTGTGCTCTAGCAGATAGGTTGACTATGACTGACAGAGTTTTTATGGGCATAAAACTCGCTTTATACAAATTAAAAAAAAAATAGAAAAATTTCAAATATAAGGTCGGCAACTCAAAACAGTAATCAGGTGTCAACTATGAAAAAAAATATATGATGAAGTGCTCCGATTTAAACAATTTAATATTCGCAATCATGAACATAACTATTATAAAAAGTTGATTTTGATATTGCGAACTTTTACCTTTTGGAAAAGTTCTTGATGACACTGGCTGTAGTTTCACTCATTAAGAAGATATGAATTTGCCCGGAGGCTGACAAGCGCGGTGAAGTAACAAAAGAAATTCGTCTGTGAAAAATATGTCTTCTGCTGTATTCCATGTTTCTAAACTTAAGAATGGAAAATTTTAAGAATTTGCTGTGGTTTTCTGTTATGGAATGCTAGAAAGGAACTCGTCTACAATCAGTTTTTCTCAAGTTTTACTACTCAGTAGAATGTAATGTAAAGAACAATAGAATTAGGTTACTGAATTTGCGGAGGATGGATTGAAATCCGAAAAATCTAGCAATTTGTAAAAGTATCAGGAGGCATTGCTATCTACTTTAATTTTTGGTTTCTATTTGATTAAATGTTTGAAGTAAAACAAATTTGGTAGGATCTGTTGCAATGGAATAAGAAATATGAACTTAAGAATAAGAATTAAATCGATTATTTGTATAGAAAATTTTGGAAGGCCAATGTAGCTCAGTATAATTTCCATAATTTAATTTGTTAATGAAAGTCATCATTTTACGGTAATCCATCCAATTGTTTAGAAAGTGTAAAGCTAAAAATATATGTATGGTATTAAAAGAGGCATGGTTAATCCGTCCATCTTTTCAAATTTTGCCGGCAATTACGCAATGCAGTTACTGGGGTCAACGAATTGGAAACTGAGAAAATTTGAATTTACAGTAACAAGCCGATTTGTATGGGAAGTATCTGAAGCCGGCTATCGTTATAGCCATTTATTATCCCCATTCACGATTTGAGAAATTTCATAAAGATTTACAAGTGTTACTGCGCGTACCATCCACTTAGACAGACGTACATCACTCAATCGACATAAATTTTAAAATTTGTTTGTTGAAAACTTCTAAAAACAATTTATTACTGGAAAACTTGCCAAATCAAAGTATAAATGTGGTATTTTCTATGTTTACTCAGAATTGTACAATTTATTCATTCATTGAAATCTGTGGTGGTGGCTGTTGAATACCGGAAAGGACAACCCAGTTCGTAAAAAGCTTACTAATTGTAGGAAAACGGTGGAAAAATGGTTAAAATCGTTTTTGATAATTCCATTTATCTGGTTATGAGTTGATACATCGTCCACGGCGCTATGGCTCATAGGCGTCACAATTAGGACAATTTGGTCAAGCAAAAAAAATTATAAAATTAATGAAAAAACGACACTTTTCACTAGTTTTTTTTAACTACTCAGGTACAATAATATTTCTTTCTTTTAGGTTTCCGTACCTTAAAAATTGTTTCATTTTGACTAAGGAACACCGAGTCTAAAAATAAGGGAGTAAAGTGATATGACCAAAAAATGTTTTCTTAATTTTTAATATTAGGATGCCAAAATGTGTGAATTTAAAAAACTGAGATATATCAAAGGAAAAGAAAATTGTTATGACGAGAAACACAACCATTAGAAGTTTGCTTGGCCCTGAAATCTTGAACTCTTATATTTTAAGTGAAGAATGTTATTATCGATAATAAACGGAATAGTTCATAACGCTGATGCATGTAGTATCACTAAAACCAAATATGTTATATAAAACAGCGTTCCAGGACCCCAAAAAGTAAATTAAGGACTGCAAATTATAGCGCACATACATATGTTTGCCAGTTGATATCGATTGGAAACATTTTGTGTTTTGTCTCATTCGCACATTTTTCAAGTTGCAAAGAAGTGTTACCGGCAATTGTCGATGTGTCCGGCAAGCAATGACAACATAAAAAATGTGGTAAAATATTTCTGAATCAGAAAAATACACATCAAACTTACATGCATGTGTGTATGTATGTTTTATATCACGGTGAATGTTTGATATGTTAAAAATATAAAATGGAAAATAATATTTCGTAATGCTGTTCCGAACCGTATACGTTTTAATTTGGAATTGCACCACTGAAATATACGGAAATCAAATTATATGGCCGGAAAGATTACAATAAGGACTACATCAAAGAGCTAGAGCGCAATGCTGACAAAATTGCCGTCATTTTTGCCTCTGTAACCTACTTGTGAAACTGTTCACGTGACTATTAGGCCTATCAAGAGAGCCAAATTTTCCTACTGAGTGGATGCTTTTGAGATCTTAGATCATAGAACGTAAGTAAATTTGTTTTCAATACAATTTTTCGTTAATTAATGCAAAAAAAGTTCTTCATTAGGAAATTTCAAACGTTACAAAAGTATTTTTTTCATTACAGGCTCTACATGGCATGAAGTTTGAAATCATAATGATATAAATATGTATATACCAAAACGCAAAGTAAGAGTACAGTAGGGGCATAAGAGTACACTCGAGAAAGAAGTTAGACCAATAAATCCAGACATAACCAACTAATGTTAATGGGTCCAATCTAATATCTTTGGGAGCTGAACAATAATAAATAGCTCGTTAAGGTTACAAAGAATACGTCCAGCTCTTTTTAAAACTTTTGGAATTTTTGTGTCAGATTTAGACACAAATTAATGTTGAATTGGAAGCGTATACTTTTATTAAACGAATTAATTGCAATTATGTTTTAACTACTATTCTCGAACCAATATAGAAATTTTAGTCAGGTGAGCTGACCTACATATAATTTTGTCCAACATATTCTAACATTGTGCAAAGAGGCTTGAAGGACCTTATAGAAAACCAATTTGTATGGGAGTTACCTGAATGGGCATGGTCATGCAATCGATTTGCACTCTCAACACTGAATTTATCAAACACATGGCATAAGTCACATTTTACTGAATTCAATTCAGCTTCTTGAAAGATATGAAATTAACAATACATGGGTTGCATTGCTCGTTTATATGGGATATGGCAAAAGGGAAGTGGTATTTTCCCCAATTTTGTAGCCACTAAAGCAATAAAATGATCGAAAATGTACTTTGCCACTATCTTAAACGGATATCTCTCTGAAACTGCAGGAGAAATATTTTGAAAATAAACTGGTATCCCAGACATTTCATTTTCTTCAAGAAATTTATCCATGGATAAATTTGAATTTCAAAACTCCAAAGAATTTCTAATGAAATATTGAGCCAATATATCTAGCAATTTTATGCATGGTTGTTTCTTCAACTTGGTGTGCATTGTAAGTATTACCACCAATTATTTCATCATTTAATTTTTCTCATAAGAAGTCAAAATAGAAATTGTTAAAAAAATAAAAGGATCTCGATGTATGGGTGCCACGCAAGTTAACGCGAAAAAATCTTGATGGACTCAATTTCCAACTGCGCTACTGCGCCGCAGCAAAGTCAACTAATTTCTGAAGCAGATGGTGACTGGTGACGAAAAGCGTGTCACTTGTAACGTCAAGCGATGTGAACCGGTACCAACGATGGCTAAGCCAGGATCGATAGTCACTAAGGTTTTGCTGTGTGTTGATGGTATTGTCGGTGAATCACCTGCCATGCGCTACTTCCGTAGTACCAAACCCTGTATTGTCGCCAATTAGACAGTCTGAAGGAAGGAATTGTCCAGAAACGGACACCTTTGGCAAATGTGGGACGTATTATATTCCATCAGGACAACTCAAGGTCACACACATTGATAGAGGAGAGCCAGAGGCTCTGGAAGCTTGGTTGAGGAACTCTTATGTGTCCTTATCGTCCAAACATAGTACTTGTTCATGTACATGGTGAATAATTTTGTTTGTTAAAAATTCGTTCGAGAGAAGCAACAAGGCAACAAGGTATTGCATGAAACCTCATAAATTTAACCCAAATTGGATCATTCTGACTATGCTAAATAAAGCCTTCAATGTGATGCAAAAATAAAGGATTTCTTTTAGCTACACCTTACATAACATAATTAAGATGTTTTAATTTGAAAATTTCAATCTCATAGTTGTTATGCTATCTATGATAACTTAACTAATTAATCCTGGTATTAGTCTTTATGCAATTTTTGTGGCTTAAAAAAATTACAAAAAAAAAAAAAAAAAATATGTCAATGATATCGATTTTACAAATCTACATGGCGCCATATAATCCTTAAGATCTGCAACAATTAACAACTTCCAGCAACTTATAGCAGCTGCACAGGCGAGCAAAATGTAAGAAACTATGGCGCCGTGAATGATAGTTACCACGCCCCATGCCTAATGCTAAAGTCCAGTCATTACACTAAAAAATTCGATTGTTAAATGTATGTTCTTTAATTATACTATGGAAATGCAAGTGTTTCATTACTAATAAGTATATATCAATGTATATACATATCGCTACATTAATATATCAAGTAATTAAATTTTTTTTCATTTCACAAGATTGCTGTCAACGTCTACACATAAATCGCCGTAAATCGTAACTTACCATAGAAGAAGAATTGACACATTACATCAATGTCGATGATTCAACAAAGGATAATCAAAAGACAGCACAGGGATTAATATAACCAAACCCCAAGAAATACTTACTAAAGTACTTTTACAGAAACTATACTAGATATGTGTGCGTGTGAATGGAAGACAGGCGTAATTTAGGGGGATAGGCAAAGCAACGAATCAAGGATATTACAGAAAAGAATGAGAAAAGCATAAAGAGTGAAAGTTCAAAGCATTTACTGAGGAAGTCAAATTTATCAAAATACCAGCCAATGTACTACCGTAAAATGTTATGGAATTACGAACCTTTCGATAAAGGAAAATATGCGAAACGGTTTATTGTGAAATATAAAAGACTATTTGATTGTTTTCAAATATTTGAACCTATTGGGTTAGAGTGAATTCGAATGGAGGAAGTTAAAAACAGATTGCATCCTGTTTTTATTCGGAAAAACAAACGCTTGAAAAATATAAATGTTACCAATTATTTTCTTTTGAGAAGGTGGGTGGGAATTCTAACTAAACCACGCCTTTTCACACTTCAGACAACAACATGCGCGATAAAACCAATTTCGTCGATGTTAATAAATAAAACACAGATTTGTTATATTTTCTATTTTTTAATTCTTCAAATGTTTGTTTTAATTTCTTAGTTTTGTTTTTTTCAATTGGAACACAAAAAATCATTTACGGAATTATACAAAAAAGTTGTGTAAAATTAGAGGGAATTACAATTTCGGTGTTTATGTGTTTGCGTTTTATTTTTGGCCTATAAAATTATTTTGCAAATGTTTCAATTTTGAGGTGTTTTGCATATGTATAATAAATAGTTGGTGTACTTGGGGAAGGGTTAATGAAATCTGAGAAGCATTGCTGCGAAAATTTAAAGATTTGTGGTGGTCATTTTTGGGTGAATGAATAACAATTTGAAAGTTTTGCAATTCTAAAGATACCACACAAATTCTCGTATATGTTGTTTGTCATGTTTTCAAGCGTTGGCATGGCATCCCTATATAAAACCCACAGTATTACATGGATTGTTACCAGTTTCAAATAGCTAAAGGCAGTGAATACATACATTTCGAGATGGTATTTTGTAGCAGTAACCGTTCTACTTAACATAGATATTGGTCATTGCCACCTAAATAACTACAGGGGGTGCCAACTACGATATTGAAATGTGCACAAGATACAGATATGGAGAAAGGGATAGCAAAAGTGTATTATGTGTGAGTTTTGGTGACGGATAAATAAATAAATAAATAAATTAGTTATGCAATAAATAAATAAATGTAAACATAAATTAACTAAAACTAAATTAACCAGTGTTTTTTTGTGTGATTTTGTGATGTGATGTTTCTTTGATTACGTTACGTTTAGATACTTAAACAAACTAACTAACACTGAATATCCGTAAGACAAATTTATGGATATTTAATGTTCTTAGCCTGTTCTATAATTATATGAAAGGGTGTCAATGAATTTTTTTTTTTTCGTTTCTCAACAATTAGTGCTTTTAAAAGTAAAAAAGGGTGAAATTCCACGATTTTCTGCGAAAATTATCTTCTTTGTTCCAAGTTGTATACAATTTTTGCGAACTACTCGTTAATCTTGAAGAAGTTCGTGCAAGAGACAATCCGCGTGCTTATTTTCCAAAAAACAAAAGAATTGTTTGTTTCTTTGTACAAAATTTCAAAGATATTTTATGTTTGCTGTGCTACTTCCATATAGTTTGGCTGTGATTATCAAAAAGGATTTACTCTTGCTAGGAAGTCTCAAACAGAGAGAAAGAGAAAGAGAGAGAGAGAGAAAGGTAGAAAGAGGAAGATAGAAAGAAAAAGTAATAATTAGGTGATGTTTTTTGTTGACTAGCACCCAACTCATTATCGTAAGCATTTTACAACTTTGAGAAGTAGCAAAATGTTCAGATTTTCTTTAATTTGTTTCCTATTTCCCCGACTTTTGAATTTGGCATCTAAGAAAAACAAAACTTTGCGGGAAAGTTTGCATGAAAGGGCACTCGAAACGGATGTGTGTTTTGTCTTCGTCAATTCGTTGCAGTGTTTTGAGAAACAAAAAATTCAACCAACGTCCTTGTCTTAAATAATGTGACGTATTTACGTACATAAAGTATAGTATTATCTAAAATCAAAATATTAGCGGGAGGAATAACAGAGGGTCCTTATTGAGGTCGTATGTGTCGTTCACATTGGCTACTATGAGTGGGCGTGAGGTGCGCGTTCTCTTTGTATCTTTTTACGGTTTCAATGATTTTTTACTCTTCAAAGCACTTGTTGATTTTTTGCTGGTTGAATGTTTCTTAGATGTTTTGGACTCACGTGCTTCACGTCTGGCCTCGATTACATCATCGCCAATGATATCGTCATCATCATCGTCTTCGTCATCGTCGTCGGTTTCATCATCTTCGCCTGTTATGGCACCTGTAATTTCATCGACTCCATCATCAAGATCAACATCATCTTCTTCATCATCATTATCATCATCATC
>JAHXMU010000395.1:2314860-2383806 GCA_019455685.1 Philornis downsi
CTATACAAACCACAAATTAAAAAGCAATTATTTCTGCTCCTGCTAAAATTTGAAGGCAAAGCAACGTTTGCCGGGTCGGCTAAATTAATTAATTTAAGCTACTTCAATCTAAGAATGTTGAGTTATAGGGGAAAAAGTTTTTCTGAGGTAGCAGAATGGATGGAATGATATAGCCCATTTACAGTGCCCGTCTATAATCTGGATGGAATATTAGGCTATGCCTAATTTTGAAATGTTTAGTAAAGACTTGTGAGTGTTATCGTGTCCTCCAGCCAGTTAGAGAGACAGACATTACTCGATCGACTTACAAAATCACGGAACACATTTCGTCAAAATGTATTTAGTATTTTAAATGCTCCCTTTTGGATATTACATTTTTGGCCGTGAATATTTTCTTTCATTCCTACTGTTGTTACTTTTATGTACGCAATCCTTAAAAACCATAGCAAAAAACCATGAAAAATACTGCTCCCCCCACGAATTTAGATTTGTGATTTTATCATTTTTTTTTTTCTTTTTTTTTTTGGAGAACTGAAAACCTTTATTAATATTTGTAGCATTTGCATTGGTGCTTGCACTCAATCATGCCTGATAGCCCATGAATTAGGAAAGATAACATCAATCGATTGGATAGGCAAATTTATGGATACTATATGTAGATATTCCGAATGATGCGACGAAAATATATTTTGTAAAGTAAAATGAAATTAATCTATATATATAAAAATGAATCGTGGTTTGTTCCGATGCTTAAAACTCCAGAACGGATGGACCGCTTTGCATAAATAAAAATAAAATAAATAATAAATAAAATAAATTCCAATAAAAATAAAATTTAAAGGCAAAGCAACGTTTGCCGGGTCGGCTAGTTATTTAGTAAAATAAGGTGTATGTTTATATTACCGGGTATACAGTCGTTATACTTAAAACAAAAAGTATTTATATTCAGGTTTATCTTCAAAATTGCTTTAAATACGAACAATTGAAAAATTAGCGTCAACCAAACTAATGAAGTTATAGGTATGAAGTGTGTTTAAGAATAGGCCAAAATTACGTTCAAAAATTCTATAGCTTATTATCCATTTAGTGGTTTCAAAACCTGAATCTGGATATCTGAAGTGTTATTTATTTAGTGACAAGTTTGCCATGGATCGTTTAACAATTCAAAAACGCGTAAAAATAGTTAAAACTTAGAAAAAGTGGTGATTGAAACGTGGGCTTTTAATAGAACAAAGTTTTCTTCAGTGATGAAGCTCATTTCAACTAACAAAATTGTCGCATAAGGGGCTCTGAGAATCCAAAAGTTCTTCTGGAAAAATCATTGTGGAAAGGTCATTATTGTTTGATGTTCATTATGGTGTGGAGGTATCATTGGGCCTTATTTGTTGGGAAACTACCTCAAAGGGATTCACTGCTGCAAACAATCCAGAGACGATCATTTAAATGACATTGTACTTCGTACATAATCGCAAGGTCCAAGCATTATAATAAAATAAAAGTTTTATCGAAATGATAGCTTTGTGTGTGTTTTATTTAATTGTATTTTATTATCATATCTTAAGACCCTCGACGACGGACAGAAACCGCTATGCATTTTCACATAGCAGTTTTAAAGCTGGATGCCTTTAAATATTTAAAGATCTCTGAAAGACACAACGGCAAAAGAATAATATTCAGTTCGGCTTTGCTTGACTCAAGCACAACAGGATGCCTTTTGCAACAATTTTATGATTTTAAGGTATATATTTAGGTAAGTTTGGTGACGTCTATATGTTTATTTTTCCCGTACTGAACCTTCTTGGGACATTTTTACATTTTGTTATTCCTTACAGTTAAAAAAAACTTATCCACCATAATGTTTAATGTAAAACATAATACAGGATGATGTGATAACTAAAGTCACATCAAAAATTAAAATATTATTACCCCGTAGTTTCATCTGGTGCTACGTATCTTAATAGAGTTAAAAAAGCTTCGAGAAGGTGAAAGAAATATTTTTACAAGATGTGTTACTTATTTACAGAGACAAAAAAACTACAAAAAGAAACAACGAACGCTATGTTCTGCCAAACACATTTTGGAAAGAGAGTTATATGCAGTGCTATTTTCTGAACGAAACTTGTGTGAAAACTTGACTGAAACTTACCGTCATCATCTTCTATAAGGTCTCCTAAATCAGTGTCATCATCATCGTCATCATCTTCGTCATCGTCATCATCATCATCACTAGCTGGAACGGCAGCCACTTCGTTGGCTGCACTAGCCTGTTGTCGGCCAATGGCACGTTCCTGACGTTCGGCAAGTTTAACTGGTGAGGCCTGAACTTGTTGAAACAGCAGTACGCTGAGCACACAAAGTAAGATTACGAATTTCATTGCAGCAACTTTCTGAAATGGTAAAAACGTATAAAACAAAAACGTTAGATTTTGAGGGCTATCAACTAATTTTAGTTTTTATTTTTTAGTTTCTCCGAAGTGAAAATACGCAATTACCATCCACTGAAAGAAAAAAACAACCTCATGTGGCACAGAAAAAGACCAGCATTAGTATTTTAATCAAAAGAACCAGTGTATGGATAACATTTCAAAATATAGTTGTTGCTATAATCAAATGAAGAATTTAGTTTCAACATTAAAATGTTGAAATGATACCTGCCTAGTTGGCTGTAACAAGTTATACATGTAATATGTAATATAATTCGAAATATACGAATATGCGGTCGAGCATATGTATGTATTACAATTCGAATATGGTTATAAGTAGTTGTAATAGAAAACGAATGATACATTTCTTCAGAAAAATATCGAAAAATATTTATTATCCATTGCAATTTATTGTATTGCTTTCAAAACAATCCGAAAAATACACTTACGCTGACTAATAATTCAATGAAAATAACGTTTCTAAAAAACTTCAGTACGGTTTTCTTTCATGTATTCTATAAACACACGAAAACACGTGCATCGGTGATATTTTTTGAGTTTTTTTTCCAAAAGTCATTTTAGATATTAGTCTTGTGAGATGGTTCGTTATCCATAAGTTTTCTTTCAGCAAAACCTGTCTTTCGAATTTTCTCTCTCAAACGCCTCACAGCGCCTAGATAGTATTCTTCATTTACCTTCGAGCCTAATGGCAAGAATTCCGAGTGCACAAATCAGATAATCAAAGAATTCAGTCAATATTGCGTAGATTTTTGTTGACTCTGAAGCCTTTTTTCGATTTCGGCTCAGTTGCAAGACGTATTTCCGCAGCTACTGGACTGATTTGCATGTCATGCCTTGTCACCAGATAGTATAATACGTTTTATGAATATGAATTGACCCGTTCTCGTAGATCTTCAGCATACTAGGAATTAAAAATGCACATGCATTCATTCAGCCATGCCATTCAGTAGCTGATGTTCATCATCAATTTATCGCTACCTGTCAAAATAGCTTTGCCGGTAAACCTTCAGAATCCGAAATTAAGAGGCTCTCTGGTCATGCTACTGTTATTCTGATCTCGTTTTGGCTCGCTGCGGGGCAAGCTATGCATACAACGGTAATTATTGTGATTCCTTTATATCGCCCTCCACACAGAGCTAGTAATTTATAAAATAATTCTATCCATAATTACGGCACACTGCATATGTGCCTCACCATAATATTTACTTTTATTCTTTTAAGAGAATTTTCGCGCTTCTTCCCCAGCCCTGCAGTATATATATATATCATTTGTTCGCCCTCCCACTCCTTTCACAACCATTTCATTCGCTTAAATATGTAAACAGCCTATCTTCTTCTTACAGCATCCTATCTTTGCAAGCGCCTCAATTGCGCCGTAGCTGTGTTTACAGCATGCGTTTCATCAGACACAATGCCCCATTCTCCTTCATACCAGAAGTGCAGTTTCCCACACCCAAGTACGGATTTTGCGGCAGTTGGCATAGAATTATTGCGCATTTGATGCACTTGATGTTGCCACTGCTTGTCAAAAAAACATTAGGATTAGGGGCGTTTTGTTCTAGCAATTGAAAGAGTTTTTTGGAATGGACTGCAACTATTTAGGGCTATTTGACATTAAAATCTTCCACAATAATTTGAATGTCTTAATCAGGCCAATGGTTAGTCGGGGCAGCGTGATAAGAAAAATATTTTGCTTATTTGTGCCCTGCCCATTTGCATTTCCTGGACGGTGGTAATGTCAGTTTTATATTTGTTAAGGACAGATCTTTACACCAGATGTGTAAAGATATGCGAGAGTCGTCAACACTGAGGGACCCAGTTTCTTTTCGGTCACGTTTTCATAACAATTGTGATTAACGTAAGCGGCTTATTAGGCCACCTCATCCAATTTTTGTGTTGAGTTCGTAACGGCCACTAGCATGACATTTAGCTTACTCGTATTACCCACTTTCCCACTTTAGCTATCACCAAACAGATGTCTGATCCCCGGCATTAGTAGAGAATACTTGTCCGTCGGTCGAAAATCACCGGGTGAATAACAATCCGAGAACCCAAATTTCTCCTTTTTTGTTCTTCAGCTTAATATAAAAGAAGAAATCATCCATTTAGTTAGATTTAATTTATTTTGTTTGAACAATAAAAAGTAGCGTACAACAAAATATATCTCTGAACATACAAACTGTACATACATACATACATATATATACATGCATACCATTAGATTTCATTTTAGAGAGCAAGAGTACCGATACTAAAACTGCAAATTGAAATTCACGACTAATGTGCTGTTTGCTAATATTGCTATAAGTACAAATCATCTCCTGAAAATAGCAAGCAAAAAATCCGTATCCGCGCTGTACCTGAACATATTTGGAATCAAACACATGGTGCTGAGAAAGAATCTGGGTCATAGAAGATACTCATATGAAAAACATGAAAAACAAAAAATGACAGAAAATCAAACAAACACATGAATTTTTTTGCGTTTTAGATACATTGAGAAAAAATATTTAATGCGTCATGACGCTTTTGCCAAATGCTGCCAATGAGCGATAGTTTATTGCTCTTTTTCGTTCTGCTTATTTTGTAATTTTTCGTCATTTGGGTGGAAACAACACATATATTGACGGGTGAAACGGATACATTTCTTATGGATAAATATTTAAAGTGCATGCAAGATCTTAGTGGTGGTGGTACCATTTTTTTAATAATTAATTTTGGTGCAATTGAATAAATATGCGACGCGGTTCAGTGACGTTGGTTTGAATAACTTTCATTACAATATGTACAATATATTTCATAACATACAACTGTTTAACAATAAATGTTAATAATATAGGTAGTTTATTTAAACACTGCTTTCTAGCTAAATATTGGTGTACCGAAACGGCAGGTGCAAGTTGGATTTCAGACGTTACAAATTTTCCTAACAACTTAAATCACTAATTTTAATTTTTAATGCAAAGATGCATCCAGTGTTACTAATAATATATCCTTACTTAGTGAAGTAATAAACTGAGCTCCTTTACTTTTATAGTACAACCGAATAAAGGCTTGCAAATGCAGTAACTTTAATAAAAAGCGCATTATAGGGTGTGTTTCGTTCATAGTACTTTTTTTCGTCAAAGAAATGAACAAATTTTATGGAGTTATGTTTATCATCACGCCTAAGAAGCCTTGGCTTGTATCTGGATATAAGGTTGGGATATTTTGAAACGGGAAATGTTGGCTTCTAGTTCTTCAACCTTAACAGGAATTTATGTAACCCCAAAAAGTGTAGAATGGACAATTAGGAGCACGGAGTCTGAAATTAACTGTTCATCGAGCTATTCTAACAATAGCAGCACTCTTTAACGATCGGTGAGTCAACAACTAACGTCTTGTTGGATTAGTACGTCGTCTAAATCTCGAGCTTCAGTCGGTCTACGTCTCTTTATCAAAAGCGTCAAGCAATACTGAACAAAAATACCATGACTGTTTCATCCGCCATAACACATCCCTAGCAAAAAAAGAATCTCTAAACAAATTACCCTACATTCTTTAGGAAAACATCTATTCGGACTACTTAACTGTGTTGTTCATATTTCCTTTATTTCCCTTATATGATAAAGAGTATTCAAGGGACGATACGACTAAATTTGGAAAACATTTATTTCCAACAATTAGTTCTGTTTTTTATACGAAGTATATTTAGCACATATAACTTTTTACTTTTTTTTATCCCAGTGGATATTGCAATTGATTTGCAAAAGCTTATGAATAGTAAATAGCCTGGAATTGACATCAAAATCAGCTAAAGCCCACTGCTGGAGACGAGAGATATTCAAAGTCTCTATATTGTCAGTAATATGCGTATCAATCATATTATCCAATAACATTTAATGTGTTGAATACTGAACATTTGTAAACTATTTTGAAGATTATCAATTATAAAGAATAATATGATTTTGTCGTCATTGTGTTTCACGTCCATACTATTGATCATATGTCATATTATAAATTTTTTGCACCGAACGTTGGAAACGCGTAGTTTACTCGAACCTACAGAGAGCAAATGAAGTGAACGAGTTGAAATCCTTATATAATTCGCCTTTATGCCACCAGCAGATTAAAAACGATTTGCTATACATAAAACAACTAACAAAAGACTTAAGTCCTGTTAATCTTTCCTTCAAAACTCCTGAAATGAATTGAAACATATTTGGTAAAAGCAATAGAAATATCTCAGATAGAGGTTATAAAATTTAAGAACGCCAATTAAGTACTGATATCGGTTATTAACAATTTCCTGTCATACCGAAAATATATGGATCATGCGATTTCGAGCTAGTTTCAGTTGTTCGGAAGTAAACAAAGTGCAATGCAAAATGAAAATAGGATAGTAGAATCAATAAAATAGTAGAATCAATGTTTTTAAATAAAATAAATTCTGCGAAATGTCTGTGGAATAAAAATATGATACATGCTTTGCATGCTACTCAGGAAATTTCTCTTCGCATTAAATAATTTATTACTGCCCGCAGTACCTGTTTGCATTACACAGCCTTTGATATTTAATTTGGCGTTCTCAAAAGAAAAAAATAAATAAATAATAATGGTGTCATTATAACCTGATACTGAACACGTACAAAAAAGCTAAAGGTAAAAACATACAAACTCACGAAATTCATACATACATTTACATATATGAAAATGAAAAAAGTTTTACAAAGACGACATTGCAAAAAACTTTTACTTTTTTATTGCTATAGACATTACAACAACATCAATGAATGGCAGTAGTAACATATGGAAGAGGTGTTTACGACCACTATGCGTACAACAAAATGCATAAATAAAATTAAACGATGCAAGAGGCATAACAAATTTCACCTTTCTTTATTTTAACTTAAAGTGAAATACTCATAATTTCACAATAGTTAACTTTCTTTTTTCTTTTTGAATTCGCACTATGAAAAGTGAAGTATAGTTCTATGATCGAAAAATTACGAAACAGGAAAGAATGACAACCGTATATGCAAATATTCCAATTAGGATATTTCATTGTTGATTCAGAACAATAGACACATATACATACAGCATGAACAATTGGGGTGATACCTAACAGAAAGATCTTGTCTTTGGCCAGACAACTCAGATTCTTAGGTAATGGCGAAGCCAAAATGACTAATCTATGTCCTAGAATCTTCACGTACATTCAAATTTTGTTAGCACTTTATTATGAAGTAGATCCATGAAGATTTTTTAAATTAATCTCAGTTAACTTATAGTCATTCAATTGTACTGGAAAATCGGAATCCACCTATGATTTCACTTTGTTTTACTTAGACAATAACAATGAGATTTCAATTCATCTGAATATAGATAAGTAGAGATTTATTTTAAGAATCCCTCCAGTTTTTGATGAGTACAATTAATAATTATACGACAATCTATAATAACGTCTGATACTGTGTTATGTTCAGAATTATGTAATAAACCTATATTTTGTTGAGTACAAACAGCCTCAGTGCGTTTTTGACACATTTCTCTTTGCTCATTAACCAAAACTGATCATAAATAATAATATAAAAATTGCTGGAAATCGTGTTCCGTTTGGCTTGCTCAAAAGTAAATATGTACTGTGTTCCAAACATTTTTTCACAACCATTTCTACGGTTTAAACAAGTTGAAATTATTTCAATTTATTACAATTATAATAACCAATATTCCAATTAATGTAGTCAAGTCCAGTACCTCTTCCGCATTTCAAAACTTTGATATCCGTGCTTTCCTAGCCACAAGAGTAGAGTTCTAAATTACATGCTTAAGCCGTTAACGTTACTAACAAAAAATGTAATTGAAATCTCTTCACATTGAAAATTACTCAACCAAGAATTCGGAAATCTATAATATCAAACGTCACTTGCAAAAATTTAATTTTTTTTTCACTTTTCCCTCACTTCTGAACAGCCTAGCAAAATGAAGTCAAGTAAAAGTAAACAAGCCTTTGTTTTCGATGAAAAAGAGTTGTACTTATTGTTAGTGTTGCTTAAACATGCCAGAACGTCTGCTTTTTACCAGCTGCCCATATACAATTTGTGTGAAAACAAGGCTTACTTACACTGGCAAAAAACAAAAAAAAAAAAACGCACCATACACTTTCTGAGGGGATGAACCCAGCTGATAAAACCGATGTAGCCTTCGCCTTTAGGCGCCATCAGTGCAATCAGGTTATAAGTGTTGAGTGAAATTTGTGCGAGTGTGTGTGATTGTGGCTTATGAAACAAACCGTGTAAACACATATAGAGCAACAGAAACTTGGCCACATATCGCCAATGTTGGTGTTGTACTTGCTCTGGCACAACCACTTTACACACCCCATTTAAATGTCTGCACGACCCACCCAAAAGCCAAGTGACTGACTGTCTGACTGTCAGCTTGAGAGCCAGTGTTGTTTGCTTTGGCTGACACTGATTTTGTTTCTTGTTCGAACCAAGAGTGAAAGCGGTTATAGGTGATTATATGCTTTGTGTACAAATTAAAACGAGTATTTGAGTGGAGGCCAAGAAGGTGGTTTCGTTTGTAATTCATGTCTTCAAAGATGTAGTCAGCCACGGAAAGAAGTGTTAAACTTGAATTTCTCAGAGAAATGACACTTTTCAACTACACGTATTTCAAGCTTAAGGCTGTCGTTGATTTTGTACAAAATATTAGTGGTTTGTTTTGCTTGGATACTGCTTCTCGAGGAAAAGTTGCATGCAAGGTGACCTAGTAAATACTCACCGTTATGTGCTTATATATACGCACCTTATACGCTTCAATTACTGTAATTACTTTAAACATACAATTAGCTGATGGTTCAATTAGTTGTTTGTGGTTGTGATATCAATGTTGTTGTCATTGTTGTTTCTTACTAAACTTTTCCATTAAAAGTCCTCATCAGTGCAGTGTTTGAGCCCTCCTATACAGGAAGGGAACACATTTAATATTCGAAAATTGGTATGTATGAGGAATGTTCTAAAAAAGAAAACAAAGTATTGTAGAAACAATCGCTAGGACAACAGTGACTGCATTCCCTGCCCCTACCCAGAGTGTTATGAGACAAAGATTATGTTCAACTGAATCATAAAACTGGAATTGGGCCACCACTGCTTATGTACAAAAAAACTGTTTCATTCACAAATTCCAACCAAAACAATATACTCGTAAATCGCATTTTGCGAAGAATTGGCGATAGATTTATCTACATAAGAACATATTATTTATTCGCATTATTTATATCATTGCGACAGGAAAATATGTTTTTCCTTTTGAATATCGATAATAGCAGTTAATTATTTATCTGCATATAGCGGGTTTTTGCATAATTGAAAATATTTTTTTAATACCCTTTAAATTTCTTATGCAAATTATTATACTTCTGATTACAACAATTTAAATATTTGAAAAAAAAAAAAAAAATAGTACATGAGTAAAGTATTATTGGAAAATATGTGAATTCTATATCCATTCGCCCTTAATTAAATTATCATCTATCTTTTCATTCTGACAAGCCTCGAATTTCAAGATTCTCATGTTGACTTTCGGAACATTTCAGCAAATCGAAAAATCTAGAAAAGCTTATAATCAAAGCGATAGAAAAGGAAAAGCGTGCATATTGGAGGAAGTCATATCCATTAGACAATTTCAAAACACACGATTTGCTCTGATTATTTCGCACAAATAATGAGATTTTGAAATGAAACTGAAAAAAGTGGTTTCAAACGTAAACACTGTAGTATGCTATTTAAGTATCCGTTGATATTTGTACAAATTAGTATATGCTTTAAAGTCGATTTTTTCTTAATTGTAAATAACTACTTAATAGAAGTTATTCAAATTGAGCATATTCATATTTGATGTTTATTTGAGTTTCAGAACACACAAATTACAATGCAATTATTCCATGAGAAATATTTGTAATTTATTTTTCGAACAACCAAAGAAAAAAGAAAACAATTTTAACCAAATATTTGCAAATAGCGTAAAGCCGATACTGAATATTTGATCAACATTTCAGAAACATGTGATTCGATACATATGGCTATAATCTCGGCCATAAGAATGGAGCGTATATCATATAATACGAGAGATGGCTAATTGGAATCTTACGATGAATAACGTTTCAATACTTCTTATGACAATTGAGCCATCTCCGTTAACTCGGTATCGTGCATAGACGTAAATCGATCCTGGTAAAATGCAGTGGAAATGTGGCCATCTTGTTGTGTAACCACTTCCTTTTAAGTATCTCTCATATAAAGTGGTCCACATGACACCAACACTTTTATGTTCTTTCCAAATAGTATTGTGCACTGATTGAAATAGCATGATATTTTGGAACTTTAGCCCACCGTTTCTGCTATCAAATTACAAATTGTCTTAGACCACAAAACATTTATTTATCGTAACTTTTGTAATGCGGGTATGAATCAAATAAAAACTTTGTATTTTGCAATTTTTCCCAACCTGGCCCAATCTCGAGTTAGTCCGCAGTTCAAGTGCTTACCATACAAAATGCTGGACTCTATAAATAATCACTTTTTCGGCTATAATTTTGAATTGATATGCCCTGTAATTGGGTTAGTTAATCACATCCCTTTTGGTATCTCTTATACAAAATGTCGGACTTGACAAATACGCATTTTCTCTTAGCAGCGATAAGATCGATTCATCAAATGTTTGGGCAGATAATCTAAACTCCTACACTCATAGAAAATTATAAAAAATCGGTCAAACATTTTTTTCGAATTTTCCGAGAAATAAGAACGCCATCCATTGTTTAATTATTTCTTACTTCTGAACACCATTAGTTGTGTTTAGATAGTTATAAACGAATGACTAAATTGCATAAATTCACAAATATAGGTTATTTGTTTTGCCTTTGCGTACAGGATAAAAATATCCCCGGTGTCTTGACTTGGACTCGTAAGACTATATCGTTGGACTATTTTTGACCAACACCTGTAATCTCCATTTTGCCTAAGGCATGTTGAAGGGCATTATGTTATTCGGAAATGCCTATTTTCATGCCAATTTTCTTTGTTTTATCGCACAGAATGCTATTAAAAATTGCAACTTATTGCCACATGCACACAGTTATACACCAAAGCTTTACAACTTGGGTGACAACGTCACAACTGGTAAGAGAGGACTTGAAAGATGGGAAAAAACTTTTAATCAATAATTCCCCGTACTGAAGCAGCCTCAGCTGCAATCGTGTATAAAAGTCTTATAATACCCGGAGCACCTGAAGATTTCTCCACCATTATTTCAACTCTCCCCAACTCTTGCCTAGTGGTACTTGTTAATGTTACGGAGTGACGGGTAACAACATTGTTGTTGCAAGGATAACAACACTAACTCGACAGTTATTGTTGTTGGTACTTGCAGTATTACCTTGGCCCTCCACAGTCAGATATGTATGTTAGGAGTTCAATCCTAGGTTAAGGCATGAAATAGCGTTGATTTAACCAACCGAAGAGCAAAATAGCATATAAGTTTACAAACATTGTCACATGTTTCCTATCTATCGACGAAAATGTACATAGTATATGCGTGTACTGCAGCATTCATACAAAGATGCTCTATATAAATATGTCTGGAGTAAACAAAAGCAAAAAATGAAATGTACATTAATTCGATTAAGTTGAGAAAAGTGTCACATTGGGAGAAGTAAGGTACAATTCGTCAAATAAAATGGAAAAGGCACATTTTAATCTTGTGCAAGAAAAATTGAGGATAGGCGAAAGAAATAGTGGCTATAAAAGCAGCTTTCTCACACTCTATTCAAAGACACTGACATATTATTTTCATATGAAATTAATTACATTGAATTACATTCTAATAGGATTTTTTTTTTAACCAAGCCCGCAGCCAAAAAATTTCAAGAACGAAATGTTTAATAGTAAGCAGGTATAATTCGTGAATTGCTCGACGAATTTTAATGAAATTTGATGCGCAACCTTAGTATAGTTCGGTTTATTTGTGGTAGGAGGCGCTAGTTCAAATGTCAATAAACATTTTGATCCTTTATCATTAAAATCATTAGGTTATAATCTTCAAATTTGATAAGACCTTTCCTTCTGGTGTAGAAGTTCACTGGAACTTAATTTTTGGAAAATCAAAAAAAGAAGGTAGAAATACTGCCTCTTACTTAATATTCTATTCTATATTTCCTTAATATTCCCTTTAAAGGAACATTCCTGCCACATAATAAATTTCCTAAAATAGAAGTGATATGAAGAGGCTGTAGCTTTTAATGTAGGGAAAACATGTTCTGTTTGAACAAGTATACCTGGACTTTTGATATTTTGTATGTAGACGTCTGTTGGAAACACTTTCTTACAAAATTCGTAATATAATGCCATAAATAGTACAAAAATGTCAGTCAGATGAACTGAATTATATAAACTTTCACTGAAGGTTCAAGGTGCAATCCAGTTTCTCGCACAGAACTAATTTTAATAAATTGTGTTGAATTTAGTTCAATTAAATCAAAAATAGAAACAAGGAATATATGTTGGTCCAATTACGCAATTTGTACAGGAACTGCCAGAGAGGGTGTTTTTGCATTGATAATTGACAAACATTTAAATCTACAAATAAGTGATTACAGCAAACAATTTGAGTTCCGAAAAATGGATTAATTTATATAGGAGATGCCAGAAGGAGTGTGACAATGCCGACCGTTTTAATTCTAAAACTTTACTTCGGCGAACAAATTTTCACTAAATTGTACGCAACTAAAAGAGATATAAATCCGAGAACATAAAGGTTAAATCGGACATTTGTGTGGGAGGTATTAGAAAGGGTGAATCGATATAGCCCATCTACATGTGGCAAAATTTTATAAAGTTTCATAATAATGTACGATAGTTATTTTGTCTGCCAGCTAGATATTCAGACGGACGGATATTGTTCAATTTCAAAAGTTATGATAATTCAACACCAAGAATAAGGTGCTAAAGCACCACTTATCTTATATACCAAATATCTGTAAAGGTATTCAGTTGCACCGGTATTCAGTTATAAAATATTATGGCTAAAATGTTGATTTTGTCACCTGAAATGGTCACAATTAAGTCTGCTGGTTGAGAGCGAACAACTTTGTGATTTCGATGCATTTAAGTCCTTATACAGTGGATCGATTGCTTGACTGCATATATAGCGTTCGGAAATCTGATCCTTTTAAATACCTTAAATTTTAACTACCTTTTGGTTTTATGCAAAATAATACTCTCCAATTTGTCAAGTTATTACTTAAAAGTATTGCTTCAAAAAGGGAACCGCCATCGATTTTCGTTTCAAAAATATCTGTCATATCGAATACTGAACAACTACGTCTATCAGGGTTGTTATACCCACTTCCGAAGGAATGAAGGTTAATATCATGCGGTACGGTCAGAAATGTAACACTCAGGAGGACGCATTTAAAGTACCAAGTAGCGATAATGGGAGACATTGACAAATCCATTTTGCTACCTCCCACACAATTTGACCGATTTATTGATATTTAATTTGACGCTGTAATCCGTAATTCGTAGCGTCAAGTTAATTAAATTCTTGTCAACTATATTGTAATGATGGGAAAATGAAGAAAAATCGCTCTTTCTCATACCTCCAATACAAATTACCTTATTAAACTTATACGTCCTGAATTTCGAATCTTCGAATCATTTAATTGCACTATAATTTGGCACGTATAATCAGGCATTTAGTACTACGATCGGAAATAATCTTTACTTACATTACTTCTGTACTTCATTTTTTTCCGTAAAGAAATCTGTAAAAATTGATATCATGGTAACCTACCAATTAGAAATTACAGAAGAAAAATTGAAATTCAAAAGGCGTAAGTCAATATCTGTAGGCAAAATCTTGGCAACAATATTCACCAGCTAGGAAGAAATGTTTGTTTCTAACTTTAAAAATGTTAAATTTATTTCAAATCGATGAAAAATCACTGAAGAGTATTAAAAATGACGTGAATGTTATCAAGGCAATTTTAATATGGAATTACTCTTTACTCTGCAAGACATGGAGCAAAAGTTTTCTAAATAAAATTGTCTCTGATTCTAAATCTGATTTGAACTACATCAATTCCCAAACATTCACATTCAGTGAGTATTATCTGGGTCAATCTTATACCGCATTCCTGAAAATACTTGAACTGGTAAATATAGGACCAGTATGTGGTATGTTTAGGGTCTATTGTCAAGAGAAGTTATTAATTGCTTCATTTATTTCTTTTATTTCTAACATCGGTCAATGTCGATTTTGTTGAATTGATGCAACTTACTCTAATCTTGCACTGGTTATTCCTTCAGCAGCCGTATTATTAATCGTTATAATGGATACAAAGCTTTAGCATATACCCATTTTATCCTGTGCTACAGTGTGACGCAAGGTATTAAAATATACAATGATGTACTAAATAACAAATGGTCTTGAAAGTTTTTGAACAAACAATTTGGATTAAATAGTAAGTAAATAGTATATATACTTGCTGTCAATTTACATTTGACCGACACAACACTGCGTTAACATATTCTACACTTATAATGGAGAAATTGTTAGTCTTACTGTGGATTCAATGATAGCAGAATACTTGAACTAACACATTGTTAGAGCCAACTCAAATGCAACTTTATACTGCAGAGAAATAAGGGATGCTGAAGAACAAACAGATCCAGCATAAGTTCAAACATGAAACTCTAAGTGAAACAAAAATGCCTTAAGTGCACTGACATTAACAGTATTCCAACACTTCTAAATAGTGTACATATACACACAAATACATTTATATCACGTTATATATACGATTACACATACTCTAATGTTACATACGAGTATGTAAGACTATGCTATTGTATCTCAAACTCGAACACGCATATGCAGTCATATAATCGAATGTGCCAGGCTGAGTCGGCATCTGCGAGAGTATGTACCTAATTTAGTAGATAAAATGAACATGTATTCAAGAGAGAACTAACACATTCGCAGAAAGACCTTTTTCCTACATTTCTCAATATAGAAAAGAAAATAAAATATTGCACTTCTGTATTAGTGTTACATTTAATGGCTTGTATTTTCCCATGGGTTGAGATTTTTACTTAGATGTTCTTTGGACAAACCGTTATGAAGAAGTTTGTTATAGAAAGCACGACTACATTAAGTGCAGAGAGATCAAGGTTTTAATACAACTTTGAGTGTTTGAACCGATGAATGTGCTTCATGGCCACCTTAGGCCAAAAAAATGCGAGTTAGTAAATGTGATGTAAGCAGTGTTAAATATCTTGGTAAATATAAGTAACAAATTAATGCATTTAAATTTATATTTTTGATATATAACAAAAACTAATTTCTTTGCATGCCATCAATGAAATATGGAAGAGCTTCTCACATTCTGTGAGCTTACACGCATTCCATTTTTAGACTCACTCAACGGGATCTACAGTTTAATGACGATTCCGAACATCACTTTTTGAGAATCATTTACAAGCATTTACATTTACATTTACGTTCGTCGAAGTGATGGCCTGTCAAATAATGATAAGTGGCTGTATGCGGGATTGAACCCGGAATCATACGAACGATAGTCGTGTGTACTAATCATCGCACAACGACCGATCACATTGTTGATATAAAGTACGTTTCATATTTATAAGGCCACCCACAAATTTGATTTATTTGTGTATCAGTACATTTGTTGTTATTCTATCAAAATACTCGTACTTGTTTGGTCGAAACCACTGTAATCGATCGAAACCACAAAACCATGATATTTCCTCTAAAACAATCAATGTTATGAACTGGTCCTGTCCAGTTTGCGCCCAAATTCTCTCACACAACATCCTTCGTGCTTGTAAACGAATATTTTACCTATTTAATGTTCTGTCAAACTGTTTCTTCGCTTCATGTCTTTTTTTTATTACTGAATTGTACCACTTCTTTTCAAAAATATTAATTATCGCTTGTATCTTTAAAACTAGTTGACACAAATAAAGCAAATTTATGGGTGGCCTTATAAATACGAAACTCATCTTATAACTTTAATTAAATGATTAATGATCAATCCGAAAATCGTACATATTTTGGGTGGCGCATAAGCAACGTTAAGATTTGGTCAGTGAATACACTTTTTGCTTAAGTCTTTTTTTTTTTCCTCTCTTTACAGAATTAACTAAATAATACTTGGGAAATTTATGATGGAAAGGCTCATCACAGAACAAAGAATCAAAGTTGTTCAATTTTACTTTAAAAGTCAGTATTCGATTATTCAGATCATATCGAAATTTTTTTCATGTTCGAAAATCCCCCAATTTGTATGGAAGATAAAGGACGGGGTGTGACAATATTCCCTATTTTCATTCTCTTACATGACGTGTGCTACACTTTAACAGACATGAAGCTTAGATATGTGTGTTAAACCGGTCAGTTGTATGGAATGTCTCAAACAACGTGCATAATCTATTTTACATAATTAGCCTAAGGCCTTCGATGCTCTGGCTACCTCCGCTAATTAACAATTTTATTATTGTTAGTTAGCAATACAAATAAATAAATAAATATTTTACATAAGCTTTACAGAGAACTATAAATCAAAAATGTAAGCTATTGCAGCTCAGTAATTTGAAATTACAGATCAAAAATCCATTCATTTTATTTTGAGAAACCATCCTGACAAACCCCCAACACATTGCTAAATTTGGTTAAATTTAGGGCAACTATATAAAAGACATGAATCTAACATACAGATTAACTCGGTCTTTTGTATGGGAAGGAAGGGGCGTCGTTAACCAGTCGATTTTCTAAACTTTTACCAAGCATTACAAAGCAATACAATGGACAAAAATGTATGTCACTGTAGTCTTCAAACTAGGAGTTGCAGGGAAAAACTGAATTTCGGAAAATCGATAAATTTTTATGGGGGTATTAGGAGGGCTGGGGCGATATAGCTTATTTACAATTCCCGGTTACGATCTATACTGCGCAAAGTTTTCAGATTTTTCACAAGGTTTTAAGTTGTCGTTTTCATCAGTCAGCCAGATGGATGCTCTGGATGCAGGTATGGTAGTGGGTTACGTTTTTCTGAAATACTTATTTTTGCTAACTTATAAACTTTAACAGAAAACAAAAAAAAAATCAAATTCTTTTACAACTATCATGGCATGCTTGATGACATCTTCTCAAACAAAAATAAATATAAATATTGATTGGTTTTACGCAAAAAAAAAGAAGAAAAATCAGATGGAATATTTTGAAAGCTATGCAGACGCATACACACACGAATTATACGTATTGAATGTACGATAGTAGAGAATGAAAACACAGTTTATATTAACCAAAAATTCACAGCTTCTCCCTTGCCAAATATACTCGTATATGTATGTACGTACATATAGTTTTAATACCTTCATAAAGGGATGGTGAATATTTTCGCACGTAAATATATGTACGGCCTTTACATGAGCGTGTACGAGCCTTAGCCAAATATGATTGAAAGACTTGAAACAGAGGCAAATCATCAATAACTAATTTGGGATTAATATAGTCGCCTGTCCATTACTCATTGAAAACTTCCGTTAACTACCTACGTACTGTAGTGTTAAAAGAAAGAAACTACCAATCAATATAATAATGATACAGATTCTAAAAGTATGCACATACATAAATTTCTTTTGGTAACAAACTAGAAAACAAAACTACAATTTAAAATAATGCAATTTATATTTTGCCCCTCGCCACATCCCTTTGAATTCACTGCGTTAAGACTTTCCTTCATCTGCGCTGGAACAAAATATAACTGTTCTTCCTTCTCTCTCCTCATCATTCCCATATCCAAAGCAAGCGATGCTGAACTGCACTGGTAATGGCAGCTATAAAATTGTTTTGCACAAAGAAGAAGAAAAAGTACAAGTCTTTATATGTGATAATGGTTTATCATAAGATTTCTTTAGTTTCTCAGTCATGTAGAATTGTTGCACTTTAGACTCAAGCGTTTTTTTCTGTATGGATTCGTATTGTTCGGTTACAATGCAACACAAGCTAAGTGCATTTCAGAGAGGAATTACGGTTTATTCAAAACAGAAGACAGGCGAACGGGCACATAGACAGACATTCAGCAAAAATTGAATTTATTCCTTACTATCCTAAGCTGCACTGCAAGATTAATATGTTCTTTGGCATTTTCAAGTATTTCCGGTATTTGGGTAAATTAAAACGTTTTCCAGTTTACAATATGATTTCATCTAGAGTTCATTCGATGTAAAAAAAGAATTCCAAAGGAAGCACAAAGACATTACAGAATGTGCAAGTGAAACTATCAACATACAATCTTATTTAATGCATAAAACTATTAAGATTTTTGAGTTAGATAAACAAACATCCTCTTACCTCTTACCTCTGTTTTTTTTGCCGAAATTTAACGAGTTTGTTTTGTAGTTTTTAGGTTTAATTTATATTAGTTTTTATATTTATTATATAAATAGCTATCAAAAGGAGTGAGACAAATTGTCCTACTTGTACTTATGCTACTTATCCAAATTGCAAAATTTTACATGAATCAGATACGCAAATTCCCAATTGCTGCAGAACCATTCCAGAAATTTCATAAATCTTCGTCCCCTGAGTCGTTGCAAACGTGTGCGATGCATCGGAATTAGAGTGGCAAATCGATGGGTACTTATCAACAACTAACTAATTTGATACATAATAAAGAAACAAAATTATTACATACTTAAATCTTCCACTTAACCATTGTCGGCGAAATTGATTAATTCGTGTGATTGATGTGGTGGTAAATCAGTTTATTTTCAATTTTCACTCGCAGATGTAAGTTTACGAACCACGAAATACGTCACAAATTATACTGAACTTAGTATAACTGAATGAAGGGTGTGATCCTGCGAACGCGTGGTTTACATTAAGTAATTTGGTTGAGAGATACTAGAAGGGGCGTGGTTATCCGGTTGACATTTTAAAACTTTATCATGCATCCTAATGCAATGCAATTAACGAAAATTGAAGTGACTACAGTCTTCGGATTAGGAAATTAAATTTCAACAAATTACTTAGGAACTACTAGAAAGGGGGTGACAAAGCCATCTATTTTCATTCTTTGATGTAAATTTACCAAGTACAAAAATATGTGCCAAATTTGACTGAATTCAGAATAAATTCATAGAATATTTGGAGTTAAGAACATAAGGTCCATTTGTGTGGTAGGTACCACAAGGAACGCGGTAAATCGCTTTATCTTTTCAAATTTTGCTGACCATTACACAGCAATATGCTGCGGTCAATGAACTAGGAGTTGCAGAGAAAAATTTGATTACCAAATATACCATTACCAATATAGTTACAGAAAAAAATTGGATTGCCAAATATAGTTCGATTGCATGCGAGGTACCAAATGTGGTGGGCCGGTATAACCCTATTACAAGGCTACAATCTGGCGAAATATTACTCAGGATTTAGGAATTTTCACAAATATTTGCGGCAATTGTCATGTCTACTAGCCATATTTGCTCAAAATATTATCAGCACTTTAAACGCTTACTTTTGCCTGTCAGAGTTCTGCTATATCAAGTGACGTGATAAAAAAAAACAATTAAAAAAATTGCCATGTTCAAGTTTTTAGTGAATATTTCAAAATTATCGTAAAATCTATGTTTCATAATTTTAAGTCTTTGTATGCGAGCAATCAATTTTAATCCCAGGCCAAGATTGCCGAAAATAGTACTGCAGTAGTAGTATTACGGTTATTCTCACAGTCATCATAGTTAAAAAGTAGACATTTTAGAATATAAACAGGAGATGAAAAATCAATCGTTGCTTATTATTAATTTTCGTGGCTGTGCATAATAATAAAAGGTATAATGCCTGGATGGGTTTAATGCCTTCTATATTGTGGATTTCAGGTGGCACAAGGTGGCCTTATCCATTAAAGGCTACATATATATGTAATAGTCGTTTATAAATACCGAACACGCCATTTCAGCTTATAAACTTTTTAAGGGACGACCCTAGCTGTGAGCCTGGTTAGTGAAGAATAGAAAAAAAAAAATAAAAATTTTTACTAAAAAAATCTGCAATGTTTATGAGAAAAGACCTTTTTGGCACGCTTACTTTTCGGAATAGAAAAAAGGACCAAGTAGAGCAAATTGATGCAGTAAAAAAAATTTGGTCATACAAAGACTAAATCCCGCTAGTGAAAATCTAAATTTTTGCTGAATTTTTATAATATTCCTTCTATTTGCTTGCTAATTGCAAGCTCTAAATGGTATTTTTTAATAAATGCCGTATGGAATCAACCCTCAAAATATATGTTTTCCACTGGAATTACATATGCCAATTATCACATATGCGAAGAATCCATTTTTGACACGTTCTCTTATCTGACAATGGATTGGTTTAGTTTAGTATATAAGTTGCTGTCTGGCCGAACTTAGGCGCCTTTTTAACTTTGTGCCTGTTTGTATTATTATTACAATTTCCACAAAAATTTCATTTGATATCACGTTAAACTCAAACATGTCGCATTTGGGAACGGCCATAATAAATAATAAATGCAACTGAACAAATTTAGTGATACGCGTAAACACGCTCCTAACATCGAATTAAATTAATGGACATGAGTCAATTATTCTTTATAATCCCAATTTAATTTGTTATGTCCGGAATTTTATTCTCGATCACAGCGCTTTGTATCAACTTGCAATAGAAAATTATTTTCAAACAAATCTGCTATTTTTCTTTGTACATTTTTTGTAAGCAGAAGTCAATTTATCACATTTTACTTCTGCATTAAGAGACGTTCAAAAAAATGGTTAAATGGTTATATATTTAAACCAAAAAGATGTCGGCAGCCAAATCTCATATGTATTTTTCCTTTAAGTTTAATTTTTTTTGACTTGCACCAAATGCTTTTTGGGGACAATCACAATTATGTACAATTATATGCTTTAAAATGTTTGAAAAAATTATTATCCAAATAACCATCATTTCAAATATGCTCTTTAAAATATAGATTATAAAAAAATGTTTTGCTATAAATTCCAAGAGAAATATTTTTCCAGCCCATTTAACATAGTTTACTGCCATGATTAAGTCCGAATTTATTTATTTATTTATTTTTTTTTCTTTTTTTTTTTTTGTCTTTTTGTCACATTGTAACACTTTCTTTGTGCCATTTATAGATTGTTTGCGAGTCAAGAAAAACTTTTTCAGTTTATGTATTTGGAGCGCACATAATTTATGTATAAAAAATATTTCACTGAATTAGTAGAATATTTATAATGCATGTTTATTGTATTTTGACTATTGAAAAGTATTAAAATCCATTTTTCTACCTGGGGGCGTTCGGATTTTGAAATTTGTATTCCTTGTCTTTGTTCTAGCTTAAGTTCACAATATACGATCAATCAATTGATTTGTATTATCCACTGGATGATGCGATGATAGTGATCAACGTAATGAAGAGGTACTTAATTAGTATCTTTTTTGTACATTGACTTAATCCGTATAAAGCTTGAGCACAACTTTTCACTTTGCCGTATATAAAACGACTGATATTAAAGAAACTTTTCTCTAGCGGTTTTTAGCGTTAAGTAGACCGCACACTGTTTATAATGTCTTCTTCAATATTGTTATCAAAGCTACGACTGCGCACAAAAGCGCAGACGCAGACGTAGCAGTTTGCAGCCCAACAAATCTGCCACCAATTGGGTTTTATGCCTCTGCTTCAGACTTGCTACGTGGTTGTAAAGACTCGTGGTTGTGTTCAACTCGTTCTTTCGTTTTTCATATACTTTCTTTACCTTTTCCGTTCGTTTCGATTTATGTTTCGGGTTATAGCATTGATTTGTAAAAAGACTCAAGTAAAAATTTCTCTTCGTAGCCTGATCAATTCCACACCGCGGCGCGTTCTCACACAACTGCTTGAGACGAGCAATTGTCTACAACTGATCCCTGGCTGTGGCTTAAGTTACCATCATACTTGTTAATACAAAACTGAATTTCTTCTTTCTTTTGGCCGTCTGATGGCTTTGGGTTTTTTTTTTCTTTTTGCAAAGATATGTTGCTGTTTTCGGCTGTATTTTCTTATATCTAACTGCTGGTTACAAGTTCGTGTGAGTTTAATTCTTGACTTGTTACTTCAAAATGCTTAAAATGTTTATGTGTAAATACTCACCAAACTCTTTCACGAAAGAGTTTAATGAAATTCAGTTGTACGTTAGTAACAGATACTGTTATTTTAAAATATTATTTAAGATTTTCAGTTCAAGAAGACATGCATTCCTATTGGGCATACATTGCAACGATAAAAATCAAAAGCTTTTAGTAACGGACTGCGCGGGGCATGTGTGACATGTGATATGTACGTATTTCTCACAGGTTTTCTGTGAGGTATTCCGGCTCCATATATTCATGCCTATTTCATCGTGATAAATATTTACCATCTACAGCAGCCTACTTACGCTGCATTCTATTATATTTCAGACCATTACTTCGCTCGTCATTTCCTATGTTCAGCTACAACTGTTGGGGTATAAAATAGAGGTTTTTATGTTTTTCTTTTAAATCGCTGAATTGATCACATTGTTTGTTTAATTGTCTCCTAAATAAATTTTCCAATTAAATATTCTTTTAGACGGTCAATAAGGCGATTAGACATCAAGCTAACTTATACCATGTTGACATGGGGGTATTTCTTTCATCTTTGTAGAGCTTTCAAACAATTGTGTAATATAATAAGAGCATATAACGAATCGACTTTTGGAGGAAAAAGAGCGAAATTCTAAATCGATTTTTATGTTTTGCAGCCGTGCCATTACAAAGTTTACTACTACTTTCGTTCTCAGAACTAAATTGTTAAATTCATGATATATGACAAATTTGGCTGAATTAATTGGAACTGAAAGAAAGATATAAACCTTAGGCTATGTAGGTCAAGTCGGTCATTTGTGTAAGAAGAATCATGAGAGCATATTTAGCGGTTGCAAAAACATTTACAGCAGAAATAGTTTTTGTTTAAATATTAAACTGCAAATTTTGACGTTTTCACAAAAAACAATTGGTTACGTTTTTGAACCGCCCCTTCTTGCACCCCCGGCCAAACGATCGATTTAACCCACTTGTTCTTAACTTCACATCTTTCTTTGATAAGAGCACAGCGATTTACCACGCCCCTTCTGGAGCAACGCACGTGTTTGTAACAGCTCAAAGAGTGTTGAGTACATTCAATTCACATAACCGAAATTTCTGTACTGATAAACTGGTATTTTCTGTTGTTTTTGACATGAGTTGCTTTATTAAATAAATAATTAAGTTTAATTAAGATTCAAGAATTTGCCTTTTCTTACGACTGAGAAAGTCGAAAAATAAAGTTTTATAATTTCGAGAAACCAAATGCTCATATACTTAAAAAAATTTCTTTTTTCAAAAGTTCTTTATTTGCAAACTGCTATTTTAACAGCAACCAAATTATGTGAAAAGTAAAAATTCGTACCTGCAGTTGTTTTCCAATTAAAGCTGTATAAAATAATATAAATTATATGCTTCATTTGATTTGATTACATTTATTTATACATTATAATACGTCGACAATATTAGAATGTACCACCTGTTGTGATTGCTAAGCCTATTTAAATACCTTTCGCAGAATCTAGCAAATAACAAGGAGCGTTTGCTACAAAACGTAAAGTTTTTATTCGGTATCGCTGTAAAACTGCAATATTTGAGTTATTAGATGTTGCCAAAATTGAATTCCGTAAGTCAAAACGGCTTTTAGATTTGCTTTATAGAGCGTCAACTTATTATTTAGGTTTTAGTTATTATTTCTAATAACTAATTCATGCTTTAATTTTCGTTACCAGATGTTCCCGCTTTGATTTTATATTGTGCTTTCAGGTGAATTACCAATTTAAATGCATGGTTAACTTAACATTTGTGCTTCTAAATATTTCTGCATCAGTTAGAAATAAGGCAGGCCAATCTTTTCTTCTTATTTATTTATACATATAGATATTCTTCAAATTTTCAACCACTCCTCGACCTTATGTAGTTGGTCTAGAACATCAATTTCAGATCAATTTGCTACAGTTAATGCTGTATTATCTTTAGAACCTCAATCATTACATTTGTCGACGTAGGCATATCGGACGTAAAAATAGAATAAAATGTAGGTCCGTGAACGCTGTTCTGTCTTGCTAATGGAATGGGAAGTTTTAAAAGAAGAAAACATCGGTAAGTTTAAATTTTTTACCAACTGTTGTTTTGTACCAACAGAGTAATTCCCAGAGTGTGGAAGTTGACCACGCAAATATTAATAGATTTCCATCGCTTAGATTTAAATAAAAACAAAAATGTACTTAAATTGAAGATGTAGTAGCATCGTCAGTGCATCAAATATTAAAAATACTAATTTGTATTTTTAAGATTGACTTGTCTATTTGTTGATTAACAAAAATTGCTACGTAATTTGAAAGTAATTTTTATAAATAAAATTTACAAAACTGAGAAAGAAACTTTTTGTTAGAGAAAAAGTGAAAATATTTTTCAGAAAAGATCAAAGAATACAGACATAACACTATTTTGTGCCCCAAAAACTTAACATTTTTCAATAGCGCTCATGCATTATGCTTACTTCCATAATTGATGTCATACATCCTTGATAAAATCTTTCGAATTAAAAATTTTGTTTTCAAAAATTACTTACTTTTACTTCACTCCAAGTACTTAATAACCTGAATCTGTTTAAAAATACGGATTCAAATAGAACTTGAATCGCATAGTGCAACCGAATTGCATACAAATTCGTTAAATATCAGCAATATAAAAAAACATTACTAACTGAAGTCACATCCTACCTACCTCACAAATTGTTATTATGAAAAGGCTTTGAATTTTTTTACTCCCCACCAAACCTATGATAGAGTACAGCTAAAATTGGGATACCTCAGCTTCGACCCCAAATTCTTCACGATTAGATTTCCTAAATTACACTCCATTGTTAAACAGATAGGCGAAAATAGAGTAGCATCGAAGCTGCTTATTAGTTGTTGACTTCGCTACTGTATGCATGATCTGTCAGTCATGCTTGTGATTGTTATGTATGGCCCCATAAAAGGAAAGACTTCGAGAACTATTTCGACACAAGTCTTGCGCATATTTATTAATGTATGACAAAAGCGTTTTAACTTTTGAAGCAGATTTGCAAATAACGTTACGCTCACAAAATATTAAAGCGGATCTAGTGTTCAGCTAAAGGAGTCTATGAATTCTAAATAATGAGTGCAAAATCTGCCATTTATTTTATTATTTACTTTTATCGTTTGCTTTGTTTATTAAAATATCCGGTACATTTTTGAGAGGGAAATGCTTTTGTTTAAGTTCGTTTATATGGGAACAGGTTTAAAGGAAATTTAGCATGTTAGTTATATCCAACAGAAAAACACCCTTTCTTTAATATTCTTTCTGTTAAACTCTTAAACCAATAGAGGCAGAACGGAAAATACGTTTTTATATTCGAAAACAGATCAGATAAACTCTGAAGCTAATTACATTTCAACACAAAACGATAACAATACTTCGGATTCAGGTTAATAATGGTTGTGAGTTTCCCACCCATGTGACACTAACTATGTGACACTAATTATGTATAATTATTGACTCCTTATTTCGGCTATAAAACATGAATGATAAATATGTAACATCGTTATGAATGAAAAGAAAATGCCATAAAATATATTTCTGAGCTCTGTTGTTAAGAGTAAGAATAAATATTTGTATATAATTTAAATTCACATACGTATAAATTTAAGTAGACGCTTAAGACCTTTAAGTGATATCGGAAGTATTGTTGAAGGTCTCCAGCGACAGCATTTAGTACAAAGATATTTTTTGGTTATTACCTCTTTTCCGTAAAATTCATGCAATTTATCATCAATATTAATACAATACACAATTCATGAATATATAAGTGTTGCCTGCGAATGACCTATGTGAGTAACTGAAAAAATTCAGTCAAGTCTTTTATCCCAAGATGGAAAAGCCTTATGTTAAAGAAAAACAAAGAGCCAGAGGTAGAAGTTGAGAAATTACTGCTATAAAAACAAAATATACAAAGTCATTCTGTACATTTTATGCCGTCCATTATCAGACAACCAAAGTGAAATCGTGATAAAGAACAGAATTAGCACGCGTATGAATGATAATTGAAAGCAATTTTTGCATTTATTTTTTGCCTGCGAAGAGCAAAGAAATCGACAACGCTTGACGAAGAACTTTCATAAGCACGCTAATTGTTAGACAATAACATTGATTTGTTTATCATATATTAGTTGTTTCACGCGTTTTTTTTTTTCTTTATTACTGCGCCAGTTCTTTAAAGGTATGCCAAATACTTTTCAGCATATTTTCAAAATTCCCCAAATTAAATTATTAAATTTCACTTCTGTTTTTTAGCATATTCCATATTTTTTTTTATTTATATATAAATATAAAATTGTTGCGTTACTGACTTACTGGCCAAACCCAGGCCCAGACCAAACGACTAAGGTTAGAATTATGGAAACTGGGTGTTCATATTCCCTACGATAAGAATCGATTTTTCAAAATGCGTACCTTTAGGACTAAAAACAGGGTAAAAAGGGTAAAATCTGCCACCATCGCCTCATTCCAATGGCTAGAGCTAAAATCATGACAATAAGTGCCCGTATTGCCCTTTTAGAGCAAATACGCGGTAAGAAGGGCTTTTTCGGAATTCATGCTTGGTACAATCGCCCAGCTCAAGCGGCTAAAGCTAGAATCATGAAAATTGGTGTCATAATCCAATTCTAGAGTTGAAAAGTGACAAGAAGGGCTTTAGGGTAAAATGTGATAAATCTGATAGCATCGCCCAGTTGAAATGGCTAGAGCTAGAGTTATGAGTTAGAGTCACTTTCTACTTCCAAATTGGGTTCTCTAAAATGCAATTTTTTAAGGAAAAAGTTAGGATAGGGCAAAGCTGGTATTACTGCTAAGCTCAAACGGAAACGGAGTTAGCATTGACTAATTGATTACAAAATGTTTTTTTTTTTTCTAAATTTGTGTTTTTAGGGAAAATGGGAAAAACCAAAAAATCTGGCACCATCGCCCAGCAAAAACGGATGGAGTTACAACTTCGTGCCCATAATCCACCTTCAGAATAGGAATGAGTTAGCGGTTTATCAATTTTTTGTTTGTCTTTTTTTTAAGTGAAAAGAGACGAATTAGATACCATAGCTTAGCTCAACGAACCAAACCAGAATCATTAAAATTGATGTTTATGTTCTACTTTTCGATTAGACGCGTTAAAGAAAGGGATTTTCAAATTCAAACTTTAAGGGATAAAAGCAGGATAAAAAGGTGCAACTAGTGCAGCTCAAGTGAACGGGGCTAAAATCAGATTACACGCACTGTATGGACTCGGTTTTAAAAATGCATACAAAAGGGACAAATCTGATACCATCGCCAAGTTCAAACGGCTAAAGTTAAACACGGAAATTGGCGTTCCTATTCTTCTCACCGGCTGAAAGCGCGTTAAGGAGGAAGCAAAAGGGAATTGAAATGGAGGCAGCGGCTAGACCAGGATAAACCTAATATCATGAAAATCGGTGCGCCCATCTTCCTTAAAGATGAAGCGTGGGGTGAGAATATTATTTTGATGCATTCGTATTTTCAGGGGATATAATAGAGGTGAAAGTCACGAAAATGCTGTTATCAACCTCAAACGATTGAAGGCATATCGGAATAATGTATAGTTTTCATTTCCTTTAGATCATATGTGTGCGAAAGGAACAGATTTCTTTCAGAATTCGTGTTTGTATGTGATAACACTGATACATACTGGGAAAAGACGGCATCGTCAAGTAACAGCAGATGGTCGACGCTACGGTCATCAACATTATGACGCACATTCTTCTTGCAGAATAGTTGCGAAGCATGAAGAGATGTAACGTAATTTTAGAGCGGAAGAGGGGCAGAAATAGTATCATCCCTCATAAGAAATACTTGAAGCTAAAATTATAAAGCAGCGTTTGTATACCTTGATGTTGTATTATAGTACAGTCGCGCTCAAAAAGGAAATTTTTTAAAATTAATTTTTAAGGGGTAAAACGAAAAAAAGAAGCAAAATTAACTCTATCGCCAAGAACAAACAAAGAAC
The DNA here is from genome assembly GCA_019455685.1 of Philornis downsi. Classification (NCBI taxonomy): domain Eukaryota; kingdom Metazoa; phylum Arthropoda; class Insecta; order Diptera; family Muscidae; genus Philornis; species Philornis downsi. The sequence continues at coordinate 2,343,517 of JAHXMU010000395.1, forward strand.
CTGAATCATCAGAATGAAATTTATAGGGATTTATTAAATGAAGGAACGGGGACCAAAATCCATCACCCACGTCAGATGCCATATACTGAAATCACCAAAATTAATGCAAACATTACTATAAGTCAGGGAGAATAAATGTCCAAGGGTATTTTACGTGAGTCTTGCGTGAATAGCTTACCCACGGTGTGCTAATCACACTGGGCATATTAGAATGCGATTCCCAGCGCCCCTCTAGGATGGCCAAGTAAACTTGAACTATCTAGGAAAAGAAACAGACAATTTTGGGAACAAGATACCGCAAGTGTCAGCCCTTTCTTCCAGCCAAAAGATACCAAATTGATAATGCTTCTACGGAACATAGTCCCCATTGGCGGAGGTGAGGCCTCTCTTACCACCTCTGTTATTCTATGGGTCTGTAGCAATCGGTTGCAATATCACTTCACATTCGAGCACGAAAACTGTAAAAAATACACAATATTTCTGAAGGCAGAGAATAAGAACAAGCACACAATTTTATAAAACGTTATCCGCTGCTTTGAAGGTAATGCCCTGCATCGCCACCATTGATGGGGGATAAAAAGAAGTTCTGTAATCGTATAGTACTCAACTCCTTACCTAAAGCAAAACTTGGATGGAATCGTCAATAACGCAACCATTTTGCTTCATCTATTACGGATGTAACCTGGTATGTTCGATAAACTAATATTTTTAAAATTGTGTGAATTTCTTTCCAAAATGTCATCGCACCGAACATTTTTCACAGTTATTGAGACATGATCGTTTACAAATTTGTGTAATATTGGCGGACCTAAGTCCGCTTTTCTATCACAATTTAACATATCATATGATAATTTTGTGATTGACGGTAACATGCTCTTCAACATTTAGAAGATTTGATGACTCAGTTTAGCCGCTACATCAGTATTTAAAAAAAAGTGTGATAGAGTAAAGTGGTTGATAGCGATTAAATATTAATCACATTGGAGACTGGAACGAATTTTTTAAAGCAAACATCGCCCAATTAATGAGATAATGAGTTAATGAGATATAGCTGCTCACACCCCTTTATGTGAACAGATAAATAGTACAGGTATATTTGAGTACTTGTGGCTGAAAGTGTTATTGTTTCGCACCAATCAAGTTGAAAAATTGAAGTAATTCGGTTGAAATTTTACAACAGTTTTTTTGTTTTACATATTGTTCAAGGTCCTTATCGATGCTAAGCAGGCGCCAATAAAGAGGTTCGCAGAAACAGGGAAACAGACCTAAAATCAAACATATGAAACGGAATAGTTTATGAATTTTGTTTGCGACAATTTTGCTTGTTGACGTAAGCATCCAGTGAGAAATGATCTTCATCGCTGAAGAAAATTTTGTTCGAATGAAAGCCCACGTTTGAATCACCACTTTTGTAGTAAGTTTTAACTAGTCTTATGCATCTTTCGGTTGTTAAACGATTCATATTCGTAAACTTAAAACCTTTCAATAAACAACAGTTCAGATGACGGTTATGAAATCACTAAATAGATAACCTTATATTTCGTTCAGTAGTACCACTTTCATTATCAATCACTTTCACTAATCATCGACCTTTAATAAACTCAACCTCACTCAAAGTGAAAAATGTTCCTCCTTAGCCCATATTTCAAATCAATTGTTTCCCTATAATTGCTAAGGGAAGATAGTAAGTTATTATAATAGAGATCAATAATTTAAAATTTTGTTTTTATCATCCATATTTGTTGAACCTAGCGACTTACCACGCCCATTGTGGCGATGCACACACTTTCGCATGAATATTCCTGACTAAAATTTCTGCAATATTATGTATGGTTAATATCATATATGCTAAAATGACAAAAAATATACCGAATATATGTCGGCCGACTTAAGGTAAATAGACAGATTTCTCTGCTCCCTGTCTGGACAACAACATTTTTTGTTTAAAACACATATCGAGTGAGGAGATATTACAATGTTCGGTATTAGGCGGGGTCGGTTGTTTTCCATCCGCATGTTAATCGCATGGTGCTCATATAATTAATTCATACTTAACTCGACTCTATATGAGGTTAAAAAAGAACCAAATTCATGCATCTCATCAATGAGACATGGAAGAGTTTCACATGTTCAGTGAGCTCACATGCATTGTATTTTTAAACTCACTCAAAGGGGCCTACAATTAAACGATGATTCTGATCACTAATTTAAGAAATGTTGACTAGACTTGTCGACTACTCGAATACTCGAAGTATTCGTTAGAGGTCAGAGGTTACCGCCGCTCAAATAATGATAGCTGATTGTATCGGGGCTCAAACCCATGATCATGTACATCATGGTCGCACCTTCTGAGCAATATTCCACGTTCAGGATACTTTATTTAAACTCAGGACAAGACTTCTTAAAGTTATTGCGCTTCTTATTTCTAGTATGCGTCAAAATTTTCTAAGCACGGTCACAATTTTTTTTTTCTGCATTGCCAGTTTAGGAAGAAACTGTATGGCGTAATTTTATTGTAATTCCGTGAAATAGATGGAATTGTTTTGAAAATTAAATTTTTGTATATATTAATATTAATTTTTGTATATATTGTATATATTATACAATGAATTTCGGTACAGACTGTGTACTTCGTTTCGAATTGAAAATGTACAATCAAATCAAATAATTCAATTTGAGTTGTTTTGCGTAATTTCATTTTCCAATCAATTAGTTTTTTTTTTTTTTTTTTTTGCATGAATTTTGTTGTTTTATTAATTTTATTCCAATCTACACAATGTACTGGGCTGATTTTGGGCATGTCCATTACGAACAATTGTAGCTCTCTGTTATTAGGTAAATTTAATTTTTACTAAATTAAGATACTTCGCTTGTTGCAAAATATGAATAATTCTTTTAAATAAATTAATATAATAAATCATAATTTTTTGCATCATATGTTTCCCATTTGATCTTTAATCACAATCAAAAGTCAAATTTTGGTACAATTCATAAGATTCGGTATTATTCGCAATTTACTGTGGTAATTTGTACTTTATTTGATTTTTTCAACAAATGTGAATTCGCAGGTAATCCATATATTGTTTTATTTTTTTTTTATTTTGCTTTTATGAATTATGAGTAATAATCAAAACTGTGTTACTGTTTTTGATTTCTTTAGATCACGTAGCATTTTCCGCAATATACGATGAAATATTTTTTTTTAAAGATATTTTGCGTAAACAATTTTTAGTGACGTTTGAGGAGAACTGACGCCATTGAAGAACGCCATTAATGAACATTTCTTACCGTTTTTGCAGTCTAATAACATGAGCTCAAATTTGTGATATTCAAATACTCTTCACTCTTCTAATTGTAAAATTCAATCTTCTAGAAATTAATTTCCAAAAGAAATTCAGGATTAATCCTTTGGTGTGTGAAGTGAAAGGGCAGTAACTCACAAAGCCTTCCACAAATCCTATTATGTGCTTGCAGTTTCTGCACCATAGTTTATTCTAAGTAGTGAACAGTATCTCACTGTATTGCAAATATTCCGATTTTATTACATATTTCATATTTATATTACATATAATAGTTTCTTTGTGATCTTGGCATGACGCTGTACTTTGAGCAACACGTGCAATTGGTAAAACATTATTATCAAAATATGTAGGTTTTGTGGCAGTGATGATCAACGAAATTATCTTCAGGGAGGAGACCCCTTTTTGTACGAGTGGTTTGGAACGATGCTAGTCCATACGAAGTTCGCAAAGTGAACTATCACCCACTCGACTATTTCCCATGAGAAGAAATTGTTTTCTCGTTATGTTTTCGAAGATTTCAAATTTACACTGAGAAACCGTTTGATAATTGTGAAATATATCATTGTGAAACATGCTTGGTGGAACAACCAAACAGACTAGCAAAGAGTCTGTTAAAATTAATAAGTAAATTAAGTATTGAGATTTAAAAAGCACCTTATCAATTCACATCCACATGCGGACAGCAATGAATTTATATACCATTTAACATCCGCAAGGAACCGTCTAAGGTATTAAGTAACTTTTGTCCAAATGGGTTTCATTACATTTTAAGTCGATTGAACGATTTCCCCTGCCTGTCTGGCTGGTTGGCTGGTGGACGTGATAACTGCCGTTCATCTTTATGGAACTTTTCGAGACTTCAAACCGTTTAATATTTTGCTGGGTGATCGCAAATGAACTATCATGGAACGACCATTTCTAGTACCTCCCATGTAAGTAGACTATTTCTCGAAGTTCAATTTGTTTCCCATAAATTCCCAGTGGAAGACTGCAATAACTTAAATTTTACTCCGTTGTATTAATTTATACTGCTTCGCAGAATTTGAAAAAATCGGCTCCTTCTGGTACTTCCTATGAAATTAAATGATTTAATTCATTTACTTATTCTTATGTTCATAACTTTCTAGTAATTGCACTGAACTCACTAAGTTATAAGAATACAAATGGGGTCATTGCCACATCTTTTCCGGTAAATCCCATATAAACTGTATTAGATTTTATGGGTTGCACAGTTTTCTGAAGTCCCCTGGCTTTTTCCCCATTGAATTAACTTACAACACTTTGTAAAACTTAAAGCAAATTTGCAGATAACCACGCTCCTTCTTCATATTTTTCATGTCTTTCAAACAATTGTTCCGAATTCGTTCAAATTTGCCACAAATTAAACGTTGGTTAATTATGATTTGAAAACGGAAATAGACCGCATTCCCGCACCCTTTTTGACACCTCCTATATAAGTTGACCGATTTAAGGAAATTTCATTTTCAACTGTGATTTCAAATACATAGACTGAATTTTTGTAAATTACAGTGTTTGGTAAAATTTGACGCATAAACGTACCTTCCCCAATAACTCTGTAACAAACCACCTGATTGGTTCAATTATTCGTAGATTGGTGTCTTTGATTTCGTAGCGCTAAATTCAGCTTAGTTCCACAAACATCAGGCTAATAGTAAAATGGATTATGTTCCAATCTAGAGTACTTTTTAGTGAGAACAAAGCAATTTACAAAACTCATGCTTTTGCTCCAACGCAAAATTATATCAGGTGATTGAAGTTATATGAACGTCAGTTCATTTCACTGAAATTAAGGTACTGATTAAAAGCAGTTTTGTGTATCAGCGGAATGGTAAACTAGATTAATATTCATAAAAGTATCTATTTTATTGGTAGCAGTCAGACAAACCATTTGGAATACAGGCACAATTTTGCAAAACTTCAAACCACTGAGGAAGTCGATATCGCTTATTAGTTCGTTTTGTGAGAGCAAAAATATTTGCCAACGAGATTGAATATAATAAAGCACTCATAAACTCCTTTCTTTTCGCATCTAACAGTTCTATACCAATTATGCGTTGAAGTAGGAATTAAGTTCCTTTTATTTAATGTCCACCTATTTATATTTTACATAATTTCACTCCAGTTTTCACTTAACGTTTAATTATGAAAATGCAGTTATCAAATATTTACATATATTATCAGAGACCCAATTAACCAATTATTCGCTTGTAGTCAGTCGCTTCCTCCAGTTTTTTTATTTGCAGCACATTAAGGAAAACAGTTACCAACCAACTAGTTAAGCAACTAGTTAAGCAATTAGTTGTACTACATTATAATTTACATTTCTTGACTGGGTTTTCGTACGTTTATTGTCACTCCACTTAAGAAATGAAGTCATTGGTAAGCTCCATAATAATACATGCATAACATGTTTTGTTTCTATATGATACCATTACACGTCCGATTATAATAGCTACAAAAACATATTTATATGTACATATACATGTACGTGTACATGTATATATATACATATATATGAAGATTACTAAGTAGACAAATATGAGATGCTGAAGAAACCAACATGACAATAACTTTCTAAAAATATGACTCTATCATTGCTGTATTGGATGAAGTTTTCTAATAATGTTGGAATAAATATGTTCCATTATCCATATTTATATATGTACTGCATCTATATCTATATATGTACTGCATCAGACCAAAGCGCAAGAATTACGTTTTGATGATAAAGTCTTCACTGTTGGCGTCCACATTTCAGCGAAAAAGGTTATACATCAATTTTTATTTAATTTCCTGCTTCAATACATGTAGCTTACAGGTTATAAATTTTGATCGAGTTGTGCATGTTTTTTTCATGTAAAGATCTTAATGAATATTCAAGTCAAAGTTAAAATGATAGACTATCATTTTCCTGCATGTAAACGTTAACCAAATTATTCCAAAATAGCTGGTGTGTTTGAGTGCGCACATCGGATTTCAGACAGAATGAGTGCATCAGCTGAGAGGAAAGTGGTAAAACATGTTGGGTGGTTAGATTATCAAAGTGACGCCACCCATGAATGTTAAGCAGACGAAGTGAAATTTTATGTGAAAACTTAAAAATAACAACAAAGCTGTAGGCAGAGATGGTATTAAACCAATAATTTTGAAAAACATGAGCAATATTTCCGATTTTATTGACAAATATATTTAAGTGGTGTTTACGAAATGGATATTTTTCTATGGCTTTTAAAGATGCGAAAATTATCCCAGTTTTCAAGTCATGAACAAATCCATAGTTACCTACAACCTATAAACCTTCAGGTGTAAAATCTTCGAAATGTTCATATTGGCCAGAATAAACAATTTTTCATATCAAAACGATGTAATACATAAACATCAATTCGGTTTCAAGAGGTCATTCGACAATTCACCAAGAAAAGTACATGAATTAACACTGGAGAACAAACGGGATAGAAAAAGTTGCTAGACATTGAAAAAGAGTTTGACGCCATTTGGCATAATGAAATTTGCTGCAATACAATACGTAAAATTGCAAACTTTTGTATATAAATATTTTTACCTGTCGTGTGAAATAGTAAATAAATAAATGTGATAGTAAATAAATAATTAATAAAAAAATATAATTTAACCTATCGATATTCCTTTATGTCCACCCTAAAGTGCTAAAGTGCTGAGTACTTTATGATATATCGGGATATGTGTTTAACACTTTTAGATAAACAACAACATTTACATGTAGATGATAATCATTAATAAAGCTTTATTTAAAAATATAACAAGGCAAGTCTAACTCTTTCCCAGAAAAAGTATTTGAAAAACTAAAGATAAGATAAAGATAAAGGATTCTGCATGTAGCGCCAGACGCGCCATTAGGGAACGTGATAAAGAGAAGAGAAGAGAGGTTAATCGACTTTTTAAGGGAAGAAGTGGTTGTGGAAAGAGTTTGCGAGTGAGGATGTAGAAAGATCCAGGAATAGAGATGTAGCCCAATAGTTCTGCTAAAAGCTAAAATATAAAGAGTGTGTATAAAAGTGTGTGTATAAAATATCGCTATGCCAATTTTTTGCCTATTGGTTTTATCTGACCCGACAGGCCTTATCAGTGTGGAATGGTAAATTAACAACTAGCCAAATTATCATACGGAAAATTATAGAATTCAGAAAAGGAGATCGACGCGTACCACCCGTTTCGATTATAGAGCTGCCTTCGATAATCCGATACGCCAAAAACTGTATGGGAACATTCCCGATTTTGGAATAACCGCGAAACTTACACGTTTTTGTAGGATGACTTCGATTGACACGAAGGCTTTGGTGGAGATAGGCAGAAATCTTAGTGAGCCTTTTCACACCAAACGAGGATTTATACAGGGAGAGATGATTATAGAGAAAGCTGCAGTTAACACGACTGGTATCATCTTATCATTGGCAGAAAACTGCGAGAAGTTTCCGCAGCCTTCTAAAGTATGGATAAGGAATGGTGGTAAACAAGGACAAAATGAAGGTATTTGTTTCAACATACAAAGAGTCTACGCACTTTGAAACAAACATTGTTTTGAAGATGTGGATGAATTCATCTACTTCGGTTTCGCTGTAAGCAAAAATAATGATGTCAGGATAAAGATTAAGAGGAGAGTATTGCTTGCTAACAGATGTTACTATTGGCTAAGCAAGCGATTTAGGTCTGTCTCGATAAACAAAAATCCAACTGTACAAGGTGTTGGTTCTACCTATCTTGTTGTATTGCGCAGAAATCAGGGCTATGACACAAGCCAACCAATCAATGGTGGGAATCTTTGGGACAAAATTACTCCAGGAAATATATGGACTCATTATCGTTTACGAAGAGTATCGGCATCGCATGAACACTAGCTGTATGGGCTATACGCCAACATACGAGGTATGTTAAAAAGTTAAGTTAATTTTCAAATTTCGCTGGCTGCGTACATTCGACTATCGATTATTATTTTTTTATGTTGGTACTCACACGAAGTGTGGTTAAAAAAATAAGGTGAATTTTCATTTTTCTCAAAAAATATTTATTTATTCATCAATTTCTATTTTATCTCCTTCAAAGTAATCCCCCTTAGATATAATACACGAACGCCAGTGTTTTTTTTCCAATCCTCGAAGCAGTTCTGATATGCACTTTTTGGTATGTCCTTGAGCTCCCTCAGCGATTCGGTGTTTATCCCTCAATCGTCGCAAAACGCCGACCTTTCATGGGTCTCTTCAATCTTGGGAGCAGGAAAAGGCGCAGGGGGCCGAGTTTGGTGAATACGGTGACTGAGGCATTATTACGGTGTTGTTTTTGGCCAAATATTCTCTCACAAGCAAAGATGAGCGAGCAGGTGCATTATCATGATGCATAACATGAATTTTTTTCCACAGGTTCGGACGTTTTTTTCGTATCACTTCACGCATACGGCGCATTACTTCAAGATAATACTCCTTATTTACCGTACGATCCTTTTTTGGTCTTGACTCTCCTGGACTCTTCCATTGGGATGATTGGGCTTTGGTTTCGATGTCATAACTATATACCCATGATTCGTCGCCGGTTATGACCCTTTCAAGCAAATCTGGATCATCGTTGACGTCATTCAACAATTTCTGAGCGATTGCATGGCATGAGCCAACCGATATGCCGACATCCTCGGTTACCTTTCTAATTGTGATTCTATGATTCTCCATAATAATTTTCTTTACCTTCTTAACATTTTCATCGGTGTCCAGAGCGAGCGTCGTCATTCACATTTTTTCGACCTTGTGTGAAAAGCTTGTATCACTTTTAAATATTTTTTTGACTCAGAGTATTCTCGTCGTGAGCCGCTGTTAACATTTCAAGTATTTTTGAGCACTTAATTCCATTTTTTCCGCAAAATTTTATGCAACTTTTTTGATCCACTTTTTTGATAGCAGAAAATCGCCCAACACGCAAAACCTTGTCTTATTTATGCCTCTCATAAACAAATTAAACATGCTATATGGATAAAACCGTCAACATATCTTCGAGACGAGTGTGCCAACATAAAAAAAAATATAATCGAAAGTCGAATTTACGTAGCCTGCGAAATTTGAAAATTCACCTTATTTTTTGAACACACCTCGTAATCTAATTTTTGGTTTTTGGCTTTATAATATAAAAATCCATTGATGGTATTTATGTTGATTATACAAAGCATGGGCATCTTCGATATGAAAGTAGGTTTTGAGTCTGTTCAAATTTTCGAGACATCGTGTAAACGTATGCCAATGTCGTTTATGTATTCTCAATCAATTAAATAAGCTATTACAAAGAAATAAGTTCTTTACACTAATACCGACATCAATCTATGGCCTTAGCATCAAATTTTCCGCAACGGCCAATGTCAATATCTTGTAATAATTTCTATCGATATTGACTTGTAGTTGTCAAATTTATTACACTGAATTGATCCCAATAAATTCCCTATTATTTTCTTCAAATTACTCGTGATTCTACATTTTAGCTAAAACGAAATCAGAAGTTGAATTCCTCTCTTCGTTATTTCCACGGTTTTGACTTCAGTTGTTTGAGCACGGAGGTTCTACTTAATATTCCACAGCGGTTGAGTTCCTATTAATTCATACTCCGTACAATATGGCCTAGTCCATAACGACTACTCTTTAGTCTAGAAGATATCATCTTATTTATGAATTTTTCCCAGAAAGTGTGATTTTCGTAAAACCAGTTATTAAATTATGGTCCGGTAGAAAGACACATGTACTCCTTAACTTTGGGATCCATCCTCAGCCTTGGTGTGATCTGAGTTAAATTTTATTTATTTTCAGTTCGTATTCATAAGTTTATATTTTTATGGTATTTCATGGTAGAATACACACTTCTAATTTCATGACTTCAGTTTCTAACATTTGCCTCCAGGGGCTATGCAATTTATGTCCTCTTTTTTTCTTGTTTATGTGTTAAGAGAACCATTTTGAAAATATTTCCAAACATTGCGTTAGTACGACTTAAGAGAAATGCACTGGTGGCTTTTTACCTTTCATACTCCGTTTTTCATCTAATAGCAAGAATTTTCTAAAATTCCTCTTCATCGCTCGCATACCTTGAATTTGGCAGAAGAATCTAAATTCCCAATTTTATGATTTTAATCTAAACTGTTTGTTTCATCTGTTTGTTTCACCTATTACACTTGCGCTATAATTGCAATATTTACATTAATTTGGCTGACTCCAGCGTTGGCCGTTTGTCTTGGGCGATGGTATAACTTTTTTCCTCATTCCATCATGTTTTGTTCCCTAAATAAACGAATTTTTAGAAAATCTTTTTCAGAACTTACCTACTTTGGTAAGTGAATCTGCACACCCAGTTCCATTTTAGTATCAAATTTGCCAACTTACTTTTTTTCCTGCCTTTAAAAGCATGAATGTCGAAAAATTCGTTTTTGAGGTGCGATTACACTATAAAAGAGGAGTGTTCAATACTATACAAACACAATTTCATGATTGTGGCTTCAGCCGTTTATTATGAGCAGTGATACCATTTTTATCCCGCTTCTACTCTTATTTACATCCAACCCGATGAGCGCCTATGCTTCAAGGTTAATGAACACTCCCAACTATGTCAATATATCAAGAATTTCCAAAAACTCCTTACCGCCAGCTTCCTCTGGAAGGGCAATATGGGCATCAATATACTCGTACATGATGCTAGAGCCGTAGCATCACCGGATTTGTTTCTTTTTATTTTGTTCTACATTTTGAAAAAATCATTGTACAGAGGTGGAGATGGATTGATAGAGATGATTGATTTGATAGCAAGGAGTAGCGGGGAATTCTCTAATCAATTTGATACCTCTCTCGTTGTAGTTGTGGAATGTAAATGTTGGACTGTATTGCGAATTATCCCAGGAGGACCAATTTCACAGTTGGTTTATACCAGTGAACTGAAAATTGGAACTTGTAATTTGGATCATATAATTCCACAGTCATGTGAAATTATATGTAATCAAATTGATATTGCACAAATTACAAGTGGCGATAAGTAAAGGATGAGAATTAGAATTAGTGCAAATTCAAAGGAGATTTATTGAGGCAACGAGTTGTGCTTACCAGTTGAGATCTGATTTGTAAGTGATTTTTTCTTATTACAAAACTTTTGACAACAGTTAAATTCATATGTTACAATTCAGAATTCAGTTACATTTAGTACACATATTTTCACTCAATGGAGTTATGTAACACTTTGAGTTAATTCACAATAATATTCTTACACAAGTACATTTTGCAAAAAGTACATTGTACAAAAAAAAGGTTGATTTTAATATAAATTCAATAGTAAATTCAAATATGTATAGATATATAATCTTAAAATTATGGCTAAATGTTGAAGTTTAGACAATCATTGTTATAGTGTTTGTAGTCTGAAAGGAATGGTTTATACCAGATTTGTCCTTTTCTACCCTGGTTTAATGCCCAAAAGTTTGCATTTTGAAAAGTTCATTCTTACCGTATCATTGTTCTGGAAGGGGAATGTGGAAACCAATGTTCATGATTCCAGCTCCAGCCATTTGAACAGGGCGATTTGTACCTTTTCGCCCTCCTAGGTTTAATAGTCTGCGACTATCGTATCAGGAGAAACGTTATTAAACGCCCCTTTTATATCTAGAAAGGCTACAAAAGTATACTGTTTGACGGCGAGTGAGCCTCGGATGAATCCGACCAAGTCGTGCAAGGCAGACTCAGTGGACTTACCCTTGCAGTAAGCATGTTGTTTATCCGACAGCAGCTTCTGGCCTATGTTTGTCGTAACGTAGCTGTCAATGAGTCTCTAAAGTGTTCTAAGGAGAAACGATGACAAGCTGACAGGTCTACAATCTTTTGGTCCCGCATAGGAATCAACAGCCGACGGTTGATTCGACGCAGTTTTGTCTGCGACAATTCCGTTTCGGGAATTACCAGGAACATGAATATCCAGGAGTAACTCCAGTAATTTTTCACTGGTCTTCCAACGACCACCATCGCAGCAGTTGCTTACCCCCGGTTGTACCCCTGCGGCATGAGGCGTCAGCGTACAGTCATTCAGACCCTTTGTGACCTGTCCCACAGACCGCTCGATGCTCTCGTTGTTGCGGGCATTAATGTCAGGTATCCTTGAAAAGTTCCTATTAAATGCCTCCTTATACTTGTTCATGTCTGCTTTCCTGACATTCAGTGGAAAAACTTTCCTTTTAACTCTTTCCAGTTCACTCAAACTGATATAACGGTGATCTGAAAACCTATGATGATCCAAAACTTCGCATCCTCCAATCCTACCAGCTAGTTCCTCAGAAACAAGGGTAACATCCAGCACCTCTTGTCTATTCCTGGTAATGAATGTGGGTTCATCACCCCTATTACAAATTGTTCGGCCAGCACTTACAATATACTCGATGATATCGGTACTACCCCAGACTTAATGGTGCGCATTGACATCACTGCCCACAATCAGGTTCTTTCCAGCGGTTTTAGCCGCTTTCACCAGTGTTTTCAGAGCACTTGAAGGGATTTCCATGTCATGTGCCATGTACGCCGAAGTCAGCCAAATTCGGGAATTGTCCTGTTTCAGGCTAGCCCCTGTCATATCTTCGTTACTCAAAGAAGGAAAGTATTAAGATTACTCCTCACAAGTAGATTAAGATTAATAAAATAATTAAGCTGAATCCTTACGACAGTAGGCCCTTAGATTCGACGAGACACGGGGGGGGACTCGGCATTTAGAATAAATACCGGCCTCATCCAATCGACCAACCTTCCAGTTGTGAGTTGGAAGGTTGGGATTACACTTCCTGAGCCTACGAATAATGGATTCCGCACCCTTAGGTATCGTCGGGTTCCATGCATATGCCCTGGGTCGGGTCGGAATGTCATCTTTGCTGACGACATCCTTTAGAGCTGCACGATAGCACTCTACAGAGCGGTTGTCTCCAAAGGCGATGAGCTTAACCCGACCCTGGAACCAGCCTGGATCGCTACAGACTGGAGTTGAACCCCCCATCTCCTTGAAGACTTGGGAGTACAACGAAAACAAAGGGTTTTCGACGTGACTTCACTTGCCCCCTGGGAATGGTGCCGGCCACATCTTCCCTGTTGATGACCTCCAGCACCAGGCTGTCCTTGACAGTCTTACCAAAGGTCCTTAGACCAGTGGTACCACTGATCACTTTTGACCTTTTTGGATAACGGCACGTCATCGGGCGATCGCAGCCTCTTCTCGGTACTATTGTACTATACTGAGAAGTCCAGGTATCAGCAAGGCTCGCGTTCTAATACGGTCGGTAACCCCTAAGTGCAAACAAGAAAGCCCTGAGCACGGGTCGCATAACACTCAGAGACTTAGGTGAGTTTGTTTTCAGTATAACCACTACTATAATGTACATCAAAACCACTAAAGGGCCCTCCAGAGGGATGGAGACCCTTCCCTGTGGTGAATGATGACAAACTATATATGCTATATAGGTCTTTGGTGAACCGTAGGATTTGGTTCACGTCAATGACCACATAGCAATAGTGAGTAACCTTTGGTTGTATTGCATTCCATAGTAGAAATGTAATACTTAAGCCCCTGCATCTCGACAAGATTGTTACCCTCGCCAGAGGAACATTTACGGAGATGCTGCTTTAAATGAAACAACGTGACGAGATTGGTTCCGTTCCTTTAAAAACGTGGTTTTGATGTCGTTCCTTTGCGTGAAGGAAAACGAAATACCTTTGAAAGCGCTATATTGACGGCATTGCTTGATGGGGATTCGTGTCGAACGGAGATAGAGCTTGCTTCAGTATTACGAGTTACCACCAAGCCATTTCCAATCGATTGCATGCATTGGGAATGATTCAAAAGCAAGGTACTTGGGTCCCTTATGAATTCAAGGAACGTTGGGCGTCGTTTCAAAAAAGAAGGTTTTTCTTCGTCGTATTGTAACGGGTGATGAAAAATGGATTCATTACAGAAATCCAAAGAAAAGAAACTCTTGGGGGCTGCCCGATCATGCTTCGACGAAACCATCACTGGGGATCGGTTCGGCTTCAATTGAAGCGATTGAGCCGGAAGGCACGAAAAAGCGATTCTACAGCATGACAACGCTCGGTTTCACTTGGCCAAGCCCGCTAAAACCTACCTGGAAACGCTGAAATGATAAGCCTTACCTCATCCGCCATATTATCCAGATATTGCGCCGTCCGATTATCACTTGCTCCCTCGATGACTCACGGTCTGGCTGACCAGCAGTTCTACTCATATGACAACATCAAGGAATGACTATATCCGAGGATAGCCCCAAAAGGTTGAACAATTTTACCGTAACGGAATTCAAGCTTTGCCAGGAAGATGGGAAAAGTAGTAGCTAGCGATGGGCAATAATTTCATTTAACCATTTGTAAATATCTGTTCATAATAAAAATGCATTTTCATAAAAAGATACAGTAAGAACTTAGTTGGGCACCTACTAATTAAATTTCATTTCATATAATTAAATTTTCCTAAGGATTTTTTGCGACTGTTTCGGATTAATATAATGATGTTTTGAACTTTTGTACTCCTGTGTTAATTAGTCGTTATATTTAACTTAAGCCATTGAGTTAATTTGCCTATTCCTTCATGTATGCTCCAAATAAATGACGTTACACATAAAAACATAATTGTTAACACAACATTTGAATTGTGTGTAATGAATGAATAATATTTGATACAGCAACCAGAACAGAAATTTTAATCGAGTGAACTGACTTACATGTACGTTCTTTTGCGTTAGTGCAAAATGTGGTGATTGCCAGAAGGGGCGTGATAAATTGTTATCTTCTTATATCGAAATGCTATGAATTGAAGCATCATAAATGAAACAACATTATAGCTATCAGAATTCGTCGCTTTAGAAATTATAGAGGGAAAAACTGATTTGCATTACATCGGTCAATTTGTATGTGCAATACTCTGGTAGCCGTGACTGCACATTGCATTTTCATTCGCAAATGCCAGCTGCTTGACAAAGTTAGTGCAATTTGACGCAAAGGCTATTCTAAATCAGTCCAGTTTATCAAAACTCTGCCAAAAAGATATATGATTTTTGCTTAGAAGGCCACTGTGACGCAGAATTTTGACTACTATGTCTGGTTGCAATGCTCAGAAGAACTCGAGAAACAACGACCAAGTAGTGACGCCCTACTATAGCCTCCCATATGAATGATCGATTTAGTCCATTTATTACATACTTAGATTATTGTCTTGCAAGCCGTTGTATTTAATTATATTTGGCACATTAGGCACTTGTTAAACTTAGTTTAAAGAAGGGACCTGTCGCTCTTCGACAGTGGAAGCTGTCCCTACATCCTTATAAATTAATCAATTTGTCGAAATTTAAATTTGCAAATTTTTCCCTTTAACTCTTAATTTGTAAATTTGTATCAATTGGTTTGGTTGGAAATCTATGAAAGCAAAAATTCGATCGGATAACCATTAATTTTCTGACACCTCCCAAACAATCTACCTTCTACTACCCATCACGAAATTCAGCACAATTTAGCAGGTATCAAGCATTTAGTAAATTTAGTTCTGTGAATGAAAACGACCTGAATTTCCTTGGCTCTTAGGATACCACACATATAAATTGGCCAATTTATGAAAAATCAGTGGGTCCTCTATATTTAGCAGGAAACTATTGCAATTTATAATTTCGCTTTTGATTTACCACGCCTATTCTGGCTGCCAGTAGTCGTCTGACTGAAATTTCTGTATTGGCTCACCTCCACCCAGACTTTGTACACGGTAATATATTAAACACTTGTCTTATGACAGGCCTTGGCTGAAAAGCATATATTTTAGATCATCCTTTGTAATTCGGATATACATACATATCTGCAAGAATCCGGTAATCGACATAAGTTGATGAAAACTTATAGTTTTGCAGACCGCACTGAAATTTCTGTACTTTTTGATGTATTTAATATCGAAATATAGAATATTTTTATTCATTTGCATAATATTTTGTAAATGTGTGCTTTTTAGTTGGTTTGGTATTCGAAGCATTGAACCCCAAAATTTATTTATTAAGTTGTTAAGTGTCTATTGTAGACTAAAAATATAAATTTGTATTTCGTAATAATTATGAATGTAAGTAAAGCGATTCAGATTGAATAACAGTACTTGGAAGGCACAGTAAACGTATAATTCCGATGCAATCTGCACGATGTACAGAAAATGTAACTCATTAACTTTTTTTTATAATTCCTACTTTACTTTTAAGGACAAAAATTGCATATAAAGATACAAATCTGGCACCATTGCAAAGAACTGAAGCTAAAATCATCAACATTATGGAGCACATTCTTTTTACAAAATAAATGCGCTAAAAGAAAAGATGAAAGGTAATTCGTAACTTTAGTTGTAAATAAGTTCAGAAAGTGGACAAATCATCACTAGTAGATCTAAATCCATAAAAATGTGTTCTATACATTCCTAATTTCAGAGGGCAGAACTAGATAAAAAGGTGTAACAATGTTATTCCGAGGACAAGAACAAAAGCTAAAATCATGAAATTGGATGTATAAATTTACTTACTAGCATTGGAGAGGAATTAAAAGGGATTTAAAAGATTTCTACTGCAAGAGGGTATGAAAGAATAAGGTCACAAATGGTACCATTGGTCAACACATATGGCTGATATTAGAATCACCAAAATTAACGTGAACTTTACAATTTTTTTTTTTTTTTTTGGAAGGAGTCCCTACTTCCAAAATTGGTACACTGGATTGAATTAAACAGCTAAAAGTCTCGGAATTGAGATTGTAAATTCTGCTAAGGTACGAAGAGGAATTTCAAGAAAATTCGCCTTTCAGGTGTGAAACGGGAAATAAAGACCTCAAAAACAGGACCATCTCATAACAAAACATTTGAAGTTAACCCATCAATACACACACCCTTTTTGAACCGTTGTCGCACAACACAAGAAGATATTTTTAAAATCTTTTAAGAAAGGAAGCATAAATTTCGAAATCGAGTGGGAAAATCTGAAATTTTTCTACTATGTAACATCATGAAAATGCAAACTTTCTAATTCGAACAGGAAATAAATGCAACAAAAACTGAATTAGACTAGATCTGAAGGACGAATTTTGAAAAGAGCAAGCTTTAGGATCACATTCCTCTTGTGGCCTTTCCGTAGTTTATTAGAAAGTTATAGACGAGAGGGAACGAAAACAATATCATCGTCTACATAAAAATCCTGGCAAGGAGCTCAACCACATGTGGTATAAAAAATAATCACCCCCTAATTAAAGTCAACTTGGGTAAAATTGGCAATAAGACATCTCCTGGCTGTACCAAATATATTGCAGGGAAATTAATCTTCATACTTAATTTTTACTTAAAATACAGAATCACGCATTCGAAGTTGCTAATCACCACAAGTATTAAAATTTATATGTAGAAAACAACTCTTAGCGCTGCAACTAGTACTTATAAAACTTTCCAAATGTTTCTGGAAACTTGAAAGAATATTTGAAATCCTCACAGTCGTATTACTATACACCGGCAAAAAATTGTGCTTGTTCACCACAGTATGGTTCAATATTGAAGCTAAGTATACCAACACCGAAAATATTTATGATTTCTGCTTGTAATGTGAAGGGTCATTACATTACATACTAAGAAGTACGGAGCTTAGGACTCGAGTGGACGGAATAACGTTGGATTAAATAACGTTAATGTAGGGCAAGGAATGCCTACACACCGAAGCTTCATTCAGTGAAAATTTTATATAGAAATCGTGAGTTGCACAAAAGGAAGAATAGTATATATTTTGGTAGAAATATCTCGAAAAATCATAACTGTGTTCAATACAAACTGGTTTCGAGCATATTGGCTTATAAATAATTACTTTGTTTTCCATAATTTATATTCCTAGAGTGTTCGAAAATTCAATCGTCGGTAGAGTCCAAAATGTACCTCACAAAAATTTAGCACCCCTATAACAAGCTTTTCAATACGCGGTTATATAAACTGTCTGCTCTGAAATTCATCACCATTATTGCATTGTTCAATTCTATATTAAGGGCTACACAGACTATATTGGTTCGGCACTCGTAAGCGCAACATAAGTGAGAGACTCAAACAAAATTTCTGCTGATCGAGTCAGCATCGTTTCCTGATTTGAATCACCATTTTTGAAGTAAGTTTTAGCTATTTCTACGCATTCTTCGGTTGTTAACCAATCCATATTTTCAAATTCCAAACCTTTTACTAAATAAAAAACACTTCAGATGACAGGTATTTAACAGCTGACAGACCTGCCAAGCCAGAGGTTTTGAAACCACTAAATGGATAATCTTGTATATTGAAGTCTATCTTGCCCTATATGTTCTGATAGAAAACAATTTAAATTTGTTCTATTCAGGCAACAGTCATGCTCAAAAGGTCAATCAATGCATATGTCAAACTTTTCGACGCAGTTGATCCTTTTTTTTTTTTTACAGTGTTGGTATACCAACGAATAATAACAAAAAATAGTATTTCCACTCTTAATTTCAAATATTTTTATTGAAGAGAAGTCGTTATGAACCTTGTAACGATTAATTACAAAAAATCGTAAGGACTCGCATATTGTCTAGTAATATCTATAAAATTACAAATGTTAGATTAGATTACGTTACATTGAATTCGGGAACAACCATTCCGCATAGATAGCATAAATTAAATGAAAGAAATCATGTAGTCCCTAACCCATTTAATTTTGATCTATGCTCAAGTTATAAAAAACTTGCAATGAAGCAAAAGTGTCATGCAAACTGAAATCTTGAATATTCACAATTTTGAATACCATATTAAATGTTGTAAATTTTGTCCACAGAAACAATTCGGAAGGCTCCATTGGTGGAAAATACGTAAAATACGCACATCATGTCAAAGCTGCTGGAAACTTTTTAGTAATATCTGTTTGGTATAGAAATGTAATTCATTGGTGTCCGTTTTTTCGCATCATCTAATTTGAGTTTGAATTATAGTTCCTACATATAGAAAACATTGGAAATTGGGCAAGTCCTCTTAAAATTCGCAATTTTTTATACTTATTTCATATTGTTACAGACCAATTGTCAAAGTTATACCCTTCATTAAATATCAGAAATTGTTTAAATAGAATATAGTTTGCTGAAAGAATAATGCAACAAAGATAAATTATATCGAAATCAAATGTTCTTTATGTTTTACTTTCAAATCAATTTTGCACCTGTCCTTGAATTTTACATGAATTTACGTCGGAAAGTATTGGCTATTTGAATACATACGTATTACAATTCTGTGGCAATCTCAGACATTTCGCATTCTACCAGAGGACTGCTCGTTTTTGAAATCATCTCACGTATAAGCAATTTGTATGTATCAATATTCGTATATGCACAAAACACATTTACATTGAACATAAATATATTTTTACGTTTCAAGCGCTGTTTAACACACTGAAAATAGTATCGAGAACGACGAAGTAGAATTCAACCTATTTAGTGTTGAGCCCCAAGATCCCACCCAAATAACCGTAAGAAAATAATTACGTACAGACTTGCTTTCGAACCAACGTATAGCACAATGTGCGCAATTAAAATGGGTCACATGGCCTCAAACTTGAATGCATAAATTGTTAAAAGTAGAATGGTCACCATTATTGGGGAAAGAATGTGCGCCATTGTGCTGACGATTTCGCTGTCACGTTGTGTTTGAGGAGGCATACCACAAAATTCCTCCGACCCACCCATTAGCAATAGCACAATATCGCCAGCGAACAGGTAACCATCATTAGTGTCACTCTGCTGGCGATGCCAGTTTCAGCCAAATGCCGACTGGGGCACCAATCAACCCACGGTCGAAATGAAACTAAATGAAAAAAACCGCGGATCGTGGTACAACATGCGAGGGCAACATTTTATGTACGTGAAAAATTCTATTATCGCAAAAACAAAATATGGTAAAAAATATTCAACCATCGAACCACAAATTCAGCCAAATTATGACACTGCATATTTTAAACTCATGCGACCAATAAAGTGCTGTTGACGAGGGTTTATGTTGTACCCTATACTATTTATACGCTTTTTCATAACTTCGTCGGTTAGTCCTTTAATATATATGTTTTTTACAAATGAACAAGTTTTACACAAATATTGGCACTGAGACTGCCTTAACCTATAAATGAGGCCGTTGTGATATTTTTTTTTTTGGACTGGCAGTAGCCTTGTACATAAGTTTTTAAACTTTGTAAGTGTGGTATGGAATAAAATTTAATTTTATTTAAAACTCTAGTATTCAGTTGAACTAAATTTTAGGGTTTTTAGATTTGTGTTGTACTTGAATGCGTTAACTATTAGATGGAAAACGTCATAAAAGTTATAAAAGTAGCAAAATGAAACTAATGTTTTGAATCCAAACAACGCAAGTTTATGTTTGCTCTTGTTGATTGATTAGGTCAAAAATTTTGTGCAAATGAAGTTTGTTGCAACAAAAATCTATGACTTTGGCTTCTAGCGTATTTTGCAAGAAAAATTTGTTTGTGAGTGGTTTACATTATATAGTCGCTATGACACCATTAATGTAATGAGGTTTTAAAATCTGGATAGGCCTTCTGTAACGGAAACGCTTGTAGTGGGCGGTTTTACTACATTAGTGTTACAATTACAAGTTGGTATTGCCCTTTTACAATCTCCGGCTGCGCACTATTGGGCGGTGCCAAGTTTTAAGAAAATTCATAAGGACAGACAGCTACCTTGTCTCCTGGCCAGCTAGGCAATCAACCAGACGGACATGGCTCAATCAAAATGTACTCGGTACCTTAACGGCTTCCTTATAGATGTTACATGTTGTGCCGTTCACTCCTTCGGGTGAAGGTATACAAATTATCAAAACGGTTCGTATCAGAATGAAGATCCTTGTTTGGAAGTGGAGAAACTTCAAATTACCTAAAATTTCCAAATTACCTAAAATTACTTACAATTCATAATTTCCTCAAGAAAATTATTTGATATATTTATAGTAGTTGTGAAATACTAATTATTAACATTAGCATTGGTTAATAAGTGCGTTCGTTGTAGTTTGCGGAATGTTAGCCGCATTTATGCCGCAGACCGAACGATTTCTTGTTAAAATGTTTACCTTAAGTAAAATATTGGTTAACTGCTGTTTGTGAAACGTTGTCCGCCTCAATACTAATAAATTGTACCTGATTTAAATATGCGTGAAGATGGCACGTACTTAAAATAAGTACGCAAATTTCTTACTTATTTTGTGTATGGAAGTGCTTACCGCCATGTGGAGATCAGTTTTACCCAATTCGTTTCTTCGTTTTTGAATCAAACCCACTTTTAACGTGGGTATTTTTTGAGTATTTTGAGAGTTGTAAAATCTTTGTAGTATCGGTTGGTGTGTATCCTCCAGTTTCATTTTGCGCTTTATATCACATCAGATGGTATTTTGTGTGCGAAAGAATGCAAGATATCTGTAGAAAATGCATAGGATTGTTCAAAAAACCGAAGTTTTTGTTGAAAAAGATTTCCAGCTTTAAGGAAGTTTGCATTTTAATCTATTAATGCCACTAACATCTGAATTTCTATAATATAATTTCATTCCTAAAATTTGGCCACAATCGTTTTGCATTTCTATTGGCTTCTTGGACATGTTAAAATACGCAAATTCGTTTTTAAGTTTAATTTTTTGGGTTGAAAATTAGTTTAGCAGTGCGAATTACTTATTTCAATATACTCGTTTGGTTACATCTTTGACTTTTAGAAGAAAACAAAACAAAACTGGTCAACCAAAATCTACTTTCCATTGCAACACTTTTTTATAATGAAACGCCCTGAAGGCTTAAGCTTATTGTCCCACAGGAATGCTCAACTAAAGACGTCAAGTTTCTCCGTTGAATTAAAAAAAAAAAAAAAAAAAAACAAGTGAGTTCATTTTTAAATGTTCTAGACTTTGTTCAAAAGCCACTTTGCTTGGCAAACGAAACTCGAATGTTTTACTGAAAAACCACAAATTTACGTTCGAACGATGAACTTATAACCTTAATAGCTGTAACTGTACCACGAAAACTTGAACTGATGAGATAAAATTGATACAAATGTTTTTTTTTAGGTAGGACAATTAGTAACTGGGCAGGATGGGAAAATTAGTAATCGTTTTAAACATTATAATGCTTTCAGGCATAGGAAAATTTGCAGGCGCTTTAATTATTATAATGCTTTTAGGCATACCGGCATTTTCAGTTTCGAGCCATGTTTGTATTTTCGAATGTCGATAATCCGCAAAACTTTGACAAAAAGAAGAACATGCAAGATCTTCCATACGTAAGTCATGCGGAAAACTATATTTTGGATCTGTAATACTATCCACTGTTCATTGCCCAAGGTCCTAAGTTTGTCTTCTTGAAGAAACCGTGATAGAGGACCTTTTTTAAGCGGCTCTCAAATTAAATTTCCATATCTCGTTTGTAGAAAGACAATTAAAAAAGAAACCCTCACTTGGCCAGCCATTCAATGGATGCAACGAAGCAATGCGCTGTCGGTACATACTCAAGATAGTGGAGCATGCAAAAGTCACGTTTTCGTCAGAGATGGAAGTTTAAAATGATATGAAATTATTGCATGATTGTTGTTACTCGAAATAAGGACAAATTGATGATCACCCACTTCTCTTAAGTGAAATTTGACCGCTACAGATCCTCTGATCGCTCATAGGCCGTTCCACACTCTTCATCGAAAGCTATTGGAATTAGATATCTTATTGATTTATCATCATTTATCATTTACTTAGAATAAGTAGCATGCTCGAGGACTTATACTTCAAATAAGTAGTAGTCCTAACAGAAGGAAATATACTCGTATGAAATGCATAACATTTCAACAATACTGGATACCATAGCTTATACCATAGCAGAGTGTGAAAAAGAAAGATGTTTAGTAAAGAATAGGCTAAGTTGCTTATGACTTTGTCTATCTTACAGCGATGCATGTGTCAAATTGATTGGAACTAATATTTCATTTGAGATAGGGACCGTCAACGACATGTAATCAAACCCGAAAATAGCTTTGATTTGTTTCAGTTTCTGGCACACGTATCAGAATTATACTTTTCTGCAACCGAATCAAAATTTTGTAGAATGCTGTTTCTTCCAACACTTCCATTTCTCCAACCAAATTAAAATTTTATAAAATGTTGTTTTTCCAAAAGCCATTTCCAACAATTTTTATATACCCGAAACGTAATTGGGTACTACTTCGATTTCGTTTCAGTTGTTGATACTTTTTATTTGTATTTCGTTTGAAGTCTTTCAGTTAAAAAAACACACAACATTTTTAAATAGTTGTGATAATTTCTGAGAGCCTGGTGCTTAAAGTTTAGAAAATACATTTTTTGGAGTATTTTTAATTTTCCCTCCTCCCTCAAGTTCCCGGTACTGATTCATATTGAGAAACGAAACTGCATAAAATTATATTTGCAGTTTCTCGAATCGAAATATATGTTTTACTATGTTGTGACAAAGAAACCGAATCAATGTAGATTTCTTGTTTCGTTTCAGGCAAAAAACGAAGCAATGTATGAACTGAATCAATGTTTCGAGTAAGACTCACAAATTTATTTGTAATATGCTTTTAATTAAGTTAACAATATCAAGATCGAAACGAAATTATACATTAGGGAAATTCCTGATCTGTGATATTTTTTTCAGTTTAACACTCTATATTGCCACTACTTCAATATGACGTTATCTTCTTCAGCATGTGAAAATTGTGACATAGATTGAGTTTTCATCCAAGTCCTAGCTCAATTCATACAGAAAATTCCTATTCTATGTAATCTTGTAAAATAATAGAATAGAAAAGTGTAGGGAAAAGTTGAATTATAATTGAGACTTTCCGACTACTATGCTACGCACTCAGGAATAACTAGAATTCCAGTCTTTTTGGCAAATATTCCCTGGTAATGTCATTTCAAATCTATTAATTGACGTGGGAACGTGATCGCTGCTAACTCAGACACGTTTTATGTATATATGACAGGTATCTCCCACCTATTATGAAAGTTTTTATGAAAACACAAGAAAAGAACGATATAGAATGCACCAAATATTGACGACCCTCAAAAACGAACTATATGGTGGTTATGATATCCAACTAGTATAACCGGACAATTTATGTAGAACAAACGGATGTATTTGTCGAATACAAATCTGACATCACCGCTATCGAAAAGACGCAATGGACACCTGCAATGCAGAAAACAACAAATTGCACCGTTCCATTAACCGATAAGTGAGTTTGTCACAAACGGCCTCTTATAATCCCGTTTTTCCAATGAAAACGGGTACCTTTTAGTACTTTTCAATAACCACACCCACAGTTGAAGCGGCCACTTGCAAAAATATGTGAGATGTAATGATTCTTTCCAGTACTTATACAATGCCACAATAAACTGATTTTAATTAAGAAATAACACTTCAGTGGTCTGTTTTACATTATGAGTTCATTATCGGCTATGAAAAAAAATTTAAATAAACAGTAAAATTTTGGGAAAAATCTATAAAAAATACAGATTTTTCTTCCAAGAACAAAGCTTTTACCTAGTAGGCTGATTTGGCCAAATTTGAATTTAACCTCCCTCTGAATATGAGATATAGGTATTTAAGTCAAATTTCGATCTCTTAGATAAAACAGGGTGACCTCTATAATGCTTTGAACAGAATTGCTTTGGTCAACGTAGATTTTTATGAGACCTCATGTGAGTTGTCACGCGCACGGGTTACGATTGGCGATGTCGTGAATTCGTATCTCGCAGACAACGATTTGTTTTCCAGCAAATATTAGTAAGAAACTCAAAAATTTACAAAATTTACAAAATTTACAATTTACAATTTATGTTCTTCTTTTTAAAATGCAACCGATTTATATTTAAATTAGAGGACTCAGACAGCTAAATCATACTACATGCTGAATATAGAGTGTAATTTTTTATGTTTTCATGTTTCAGGTACTTGTGAGTGTTTTGTTTTCATGTACGTTGTTGTATACATTTGGTTGAAATGGTTCACTGTACATTAGAGTGTCTCGAGAAAAATTCCAAAGCTACCCACTCTAACAATAAAAAAGGTATTTTTTAAGGCACTTCCTAGAAATTTTCGAATAGAGTTTTTTGTTTTCATGATATATGACGATATCATGATATGTTTTTGTACTTGTAATAAAAAAAGTTGTCAGATATCAAAAAATTAAAATTTGCTTAAGATATTAAGATTTTTGTGTGTGTTTTTTTTAACTTTTCGTAACTTTTTCGTAAAATTTTAAACATTAAACTTTGCTCTTTGATAATTCACCTTATAGGTTTGGTGATTCGTAGAAAATATCAAATTCATATAAAAACATAATAGAAGTAAAAAAATATTCGATTTTTTTCGGCGGCGAAAATTATTGCATTTATAATGCTACATAGTCTTCGGACATAGGAAAATTTCTGATTTGGGCGCTTTGACTGTAATTCACCCAACAGTAACCAGAACCTTACGCAGAAATTTCCTAGCAGCTTAAGACTTCTGACCCTGGTATTACCGTCGGACATCCGTCTAATCGTATCTGAAATGGGAAAGCGGCTAAAAAACACACAACTCAACTTAAGCCAGCTTAGCAGTGGCTGACAGCCACAACACTATGGTTTGGAGGCAGTGACGTGATAAGCCGCTCATATTAAACAACACTACCATGGAAACACGAAGGAAATTAAAGATAAATGTTGTTGATCTCGCCAAAACGTTATAAGTTTAGGATATGCACATGGATAGTTCGCACTTCTTACAAAGAAGATGTCTCTATTTGATTAGCGGATGTTCTTAATAAATATAAAGGAGAAATGCGATGAGCCAGTGGCTATACAGTCACTTATGGGTCTAAACCGCAAAACAAGGTGACTAAGTCTATAGCCCATCACATATTCACATGTGAATTTATGCCTTTCTGGATGGCAGCTGTAATAGACGTCATAGTTATTACGCCGAATATGCTGTAGTTATGGCGAGACAAGATTCTTGTTCCGGATGGAAGCACGAGGGAATAAATCACGTCAATTATTGACGATGGACTAAATTACCCAGAATGTCGAGGTGACCTCAGTTCAAATAATGATAGGTGGCTATATGCGGGATTGAACCCACGATAATGCGAACGATAGCCGCGTGTAATAACTATATCAATAAGGTGAGAACATTTGGGCTAAACCATTAATTTATGTGTAAGGTACCGCATCATGGTTAATGGGTCCAATTTCTCAAAGCATTACAAATCTACATAAAATACAGATACAGTGATAAAAATATAGATTATTCCAACCTACGAATTAGGAATGGCAGAATGAGGTAACAAAAAGAGCATTGTCGTTATGACCTATTTCCAATCCTGGCCTATGGTCTGGAGAAAGGTATGAAACATATTTGGCCAAAAAGGTACTTGGTATTTATATGTCTTCTTTTGGGTGTCACAATGACTGCCCAAATCTCCATGAAGCTTCTTAAAACTTTGCATAGTCTAGCATTTAGCCACGTCGTAGTCAAATATTGTAAATGCATTATATCGACCTCCTAGTATCATACAGTACAATAAATATTTGTCTACTATACTGCTTTATACGAGTACTGCTTAGTAGAGTAGAGATTACTGATTAACCATGCCTCTGCTCTCATTCAAATGACTGAGTTAACCGACATTTTCTTAAGGAAAAATTGACAAAGTAATCAAACTTCTTTTAGTATCTCCCATTCAAGTGATCGAATTAACCCATTTAAATTTAGCTTTATATCTTTGAAATGGTTGTAGTCAATTCAGTTGAATTTAGCGCAAGTCATACAATTGATAAACAGCTGGATTCTGAGAAAGATCTTTCTAGTGCCTTCTGCGTCGACTTAATGATAATGATATGAAAAAATTAATCAAAATAACCTAATATAAATTATACATTTCTAGATTCAAGTAATTTATTCGCTTGCATTCAATTTGGAATAATTTATCACGTATGTGACACTTAATCTATTTGTAAATTTGGATGTATTGCCAAGTCCCATACAAATTAGGCGAACTTGTAAAAATCTGTAGATCACAAAAAATTTCTAGGAAGAAGATTTCAATAAGTTATAATTTTGAAACTTTTATTGTGTGTTAAGCCATCCTCTGCATACTTTTGCACATACACATGAGAATGTATATGTATATGTATGTCAGTTCGTCTAAGTAAAATTACCGTGCTGGTTTAGCACATCCAATGATGTACACCTGACTTTTTATGATAACAAAGATTACCCGATAAAATTGAGTTTTTTCTTTTTTTTTCGTTTTTGTTGTTGAAAACATTACTTATTTATGATATTCGTGGAGACGATGTAGTTTGAAATACCGGGTCGTACTTTGTAATCTTTTTCTCCTAAGGCGTAGTACAATGTTCTTGAATCTGAAAATATTTATTTCAATATTACCGTCGTGGATCTATCGTTGAAATGGTTTTTGACATCGCGATTGTTTACCCGTGCCGTAAGTGACGTTCTGCTGCCAAATAAGTCATTCGAAATAAATTTACCTGATATCTGCAATTAAAAATGCATTTTCATGCAAAGTTTGCTGTGAAAACTGTTAGAAAACTTCTCATCCTTTACGTATCAAGTAAACCTTTTTGGATACATCTAAATGAACCAATTTAAATTATTTCTATCTGTAAAGCTTATTGACACTTCTCATTGTTGATGGAGATTTGTGTACCTGGGGAGTACTGAATGTTTACTTTTCGTATCACCCTAAAATACTCATATAGTAGTGCGAATGTATGTGAAAACCACATAATGAGAACCGCTACAACACAGAAAAGGGCAGGGGCAAAAAAAAATATATGCGTGAGTCCACTTGAAATCTATATAGAACCAGCACCCATACTCACGTCAGTTAATTTGGACGTTCCTTCTTTATCCGCGCTATTCAGTCCGTGACAATGACAGTGGCAACAACAACCTCAATGACATTAACAAAAGCGCCAATAGCTGAGGCAACAATAACGGCTACTGTGGTAGGAATTGCAACTTAATTTATTCATATGAAGACTAAAAACGGTTTTTTGGCTTATTTTGAAAAACACAAACATTTAAAAATGCTTGTTGGCTTCATCAAAATGAAATGCCATTTCATAGACACATTCGCATTCACAATTATTGACATTTGGCGCTCACACCAACCAGTTGTTGTTGTTGGTGCTCCGCAGTAAAATTCATTCATACGATCGAATGAATAAACAGTGACTGACAAAAGTTTCCAATTATCGCCATAATTCAAGATATTCTTAATATCGTAATCGCACTTTACGCTCAAAGAACGAATATATATATATATATATATATCCGTTTAAAGGGTTTACAATGTGCATATTTGTCTGTATGGAATTTTTTGCCTAGTTTTTGATTCGAAGTAAGTATGTAAAATGCCCCTGCTTCAGTAAAATAAACGATGTTAGCCAAAAAATAAGGAGAAGAGCATTGCTTGCAAACATGTCTTATAATGAACCAAGGAAAGGATTCAATACACAATCCATCTCTTGGCGAGATCTACCCGTCTCGCTTTACCGCACATACTCTTGTGCCACGATTAGCCTTGCCAACCATATGCTGTGGGAAATCCATAAAATGATTTCAAAATGTGTTTTTTTTTTTCGATAAACAAATACCTATCTTGCTTCTGTAAGTAAAAGTAAGTTGAATATTCAGATAAAACTTATATGCAAAATAGGAAAGAAAACGATCTCATTCGGTCATTAGAAAAAATATATAAATATTTACACTTTAAACAGCCCTGCAGACAACGCTTGAATGTTGTACATTATGAAGTAGTTCGAAATATTATTCTTCATTTCATTTTTCACCACAATCATATGTCTTATATGTAAATTCAAATTCACCAAAAAAATCATCAAGTTTGAAGTATCTCATTGTTATTGACGAAGCCTTTAAACGAACAGTACAACATATCGGTGGGTGGTATTATTTGCAATCTTATACGGTAATGAAATATTTTTTAAAATGCGCTGCATGCAATACAATTAGATACAAATTTCAGTTGTTAATGTCTCAATATATATATATTGCTGCAATTTTTTTTCCCAACTATGCAACTTGTATTTATGTGTACTCTAGAATCACTGATGAGTGCAAAACCTTTTGATGTCTTATTTCTTAATAATTGTTAACATAAATATTTCAAAATTGCATGTCTTTTAGATTTTGAATTACAGCTCACACGTGTAATTTGGCCATTGCTTTCTGAATAATTCGAAAACTTTTCGCTTTGCTTCCTGTTAATCATAAAGTGCGAAATATGTTTAAAGAAGCAGGGATGAAAAAACAATCCCTCGTAACAGCCAACCTGGGAGTTTTCGAGAAAAAATTCGTTGTAAATACATGGTGTCATCACCGTTGATAGAGAATATAGACGTCCCATCATAGGTTGTATAAAATGTATGCCGATATCAATGTGATCAAAGGCGAAGAAACCATTATAGAAATTTCAGTCAGGTGGACTGACTTACGTACACCTTCACCCAACGTCCATTTGAGTTGCTGAAAAAAATGAATAAAAAAACAATAAAACAATATTGAAAGCATCAAAATTTTAGTTTTCTGAAGTCGTCTATTTGCGAAATGTAGATGAACCATGGAGTTTTCCTAAATCGACCAATTCCTAAGGGGCGTGGTAGTGCAATACATTTTTATTCGCTGTGCTAAATGATTGATGTTAATTCATTTGTACTGGATATAGTGCAATTGAATGATGGAAATATATAAGTTAAATAAGATAATTTTTATAGGAGGTACCAGGGTTAGCGTGGCGTTATGTCATTTACATTTTACTAGTATTACGACGCAATATAATTCAGGCTTTGTATTAGGAATTACAGTGAAAAATCAAATTTCGATAAATCGTAAAATTTACCTGGATGGTACCAGAATGGGCGTGGCAATGTCGCCTATTTTCGTTTCCAGAACTTAAATTAAAAACGCACGATGTATGACAATTAAAATACATGAGTAAAATAGGACGTTTGGAAGTGCCAGAAGGAGCGATCGATATTTGTCTGATTTCATAGAGAATTTATGAGTTGTTGAGTTGGTATTTTGCAGTGCATTTCATTTTTTTCCCTCAACATACTGCAGACATAAAAGTTGTATTGGTGTAGAAACACACATTTTTGAAGCTTAAAAATAAATGCTTATTCTTGTTTCAAGACTGCTCAAAATTCCAAATTAATTCGGGTTTCACTAGATTTGCTCATACAATTGTAATGGTTTAAATATAGCCTAAATGCACAATTATAACAATATTAAAAAACATTAAAATAGTAACCAAAGCCAACTCTTTATACTACACTGCTATTAGTATAATAGTATAATATAAGTTCTGACACTTCATGGAAATTGTGTCGTTTTATCTTTAGCTAATTGTTTTATTTATTTATTTTTTTTTTTTTTTCAAACAATAAAGACATACCTCCAAGGCATATTATAGCGGAGAGCAAACCGTGCAAATGATATAAGTATATTGTGAAATTTGTTTTTCTCTTGTGGCTGCGATTCACGTGGTACTTCCAGTCCTCCAGATCACTCCTCCTTGTCGATATTCGATTTATTCAGGGAACTATCAGCCAATAAAATAAATGAAATAAATGATCTGTTGAAAATATCGGGAGAATGTGCACGAGAATTTTAAACAGTCAATTCCTGACCACTCACAAAACATCGGTCTTTCGTGAACTACGCTAGAAAGTATTTGTGCCAATAAGTCTCAGACGACAATCACAATTTTATGTGGTACTTTTAACAAAATGTACTCAGGTCGTAACTATATAAAATTTTTAATGGTTTTTAAAAACAATTGTTTTCAAATGAACTCCTGAACTACTGATTATTACATGAAGGTTGCCATATTTACCATTCTAATTTATTACTTTCTATTAAAATTTGATGGTTTTTCTTTATAAACTTACCATTTGCAACAGTCCCATAAGAAAATATCAGATATAGCGATGTTAGAAGACTTTGGGACCAACGGAATGTGGAGTTTCTTGAAAACAGGTAATTGGCAAATTTCTGCTTTAATTCTGCCGTAACAGTGCATAGAATTGAAACATCTTTTAACAACTTTAAGTAACATATTGATAGAATTTTTCTTTAGCCAGGCTATGTTTTAGGTCAGTTGAACTAGATTCGGTATAGTGTTAAGTAAACTTAAGTTTGGGAATGAAAAAGAACTTTGTTGCCAAATTTCTTTTGGTGCATTCAATCTACACTGATCAATTTTCCAAATTTCAGTCCTTCTCCTATAATCTTCCCTCTAATAGGAAGGCTGCAGTAACCGAACTTTTTGAGCATTTTGTCAATTTATAATGCTTGTTAAGACCTGAATAAAACATGTGTTTGATAAACTTAGTTCTGAGAATGAAAATAATGGCCATCGCTGCTGATACCTCCCCTACAAATCGACCAATATATCGAAATTTGATTTTTTTCCTCCTTAGCTCGTAAACTGCAGTAACTTAAATTTTTCTTAATGGCTTTGCGTTGTTATTGTTGGTAAAATTTACATAAATCGACCGGACAACCACGCCCTTTCCCGTACCGCCCATGAAAATTACCTAATTTAACCACCATATTTTTCATTCAATTTCACTAAATTTAGTACAAATGCAATGAGATAGCAATTTATTTCTTCTCCTAAAATTTGAAATTATTGTGGACACTGCAAACTTTTCGCAGTTACTGTTTACTGTACGTACATATTAAAACATTGGCATGTGTAGGCGTATATGAAAGCGTAATTAACACTGGGCAGTATTCTACGCACAACGTTGTGACATACCATCGGCTTTCCATTGCTTAATTTAGTCGTGTTTGAATTATTTATTTGCGTTATTACTTTAAAACTCGTTTAGCATTTCGTTTCCAAATGCCAAATGATGTTGGCATTATTGATTTAGAGTTTTCACTTTACGAGCCCTAAAAATTCAATTTCCTCTTTTCATTCCACTTTTGTTGTTATTGTCGTACTCATTGCCACATTGCCACCATGGAGGTTGGTGTTATTGAATTTCTATTATTCCGGTTGATATTACAAATTGGAAGGAAGTTTTTTGTCGCAAATTACCTCTGTAACAAATTATGGTGAAATCTCGAGATGAGAATTAGATGTAAATTTTGAAATTATAAACATATTGCTCAGTGTACGATGCTTTCGCTCACTTTCATTTTAAAGTAATCAAAACAGTTCAGAAATATGTTGATACCTGAAGTCTTAAAACCACTCCTAGGCTTGAAGTACAACAATTTACAACAGAATAAATGAAGGTGGGTGTACTTTCCAAATGATCTCTTTAGGGTCGTGTTGGAATATTACAAAACCGTATTCCAAAAAGTCGAAAGACACTAACTTCGTGCAGTTAATATGTATGTATCTCAGTTATTTTAATAAGATTTTAAGTAGAACAATAAATGTTGTTTCAATATAATATAAATTAAATTGAATTTTCTACACAATAAAAAAATAAATGAGATACATTGATTAACAGAAAATATTATTTGAATTTCTTGTTGTATCGCAATTGGTGCTCCTCTCAATTATATGCCAATTGAGGTAGAAACTTCACATTGTACTGCACATTAAAACTATTTTGAAGAAAAAGAAAAAAGGACAAAATAGCATATTTAAACGTAGTTAAAGTTAAACCTAAAGTTACGAATTGGAAAAGAGACTTAGTTTATAAAAGAGACATTTTAAAATAAGAAACTAAAGAAGAACCTTAAATCAAGGCGTTTTTATATGGTTTTTTTAGATTTATTTATTTATTTGATTATATATTTTAAGTTAAGTTTAAGAAACGGCTGGTCGTGCCTGAAATTTTGACATTTTTAATTATATTTGACATTTTACTAGTCAATATATGCAGAATGTATAGCATCTTGTGCTAGAATTATTATACATTTACCCGAAGGAATTAAGCTATATATCATTTGATACGACAAAAAATGTGTCTTTGGCCGAATATTTTTCATGACTTTTTAAGACGAATGAGCACTGTCCGTCTGCCTGGTTGGCTGGCGGACAGATCTTTGTTAAACTTGTTAAAGCTTCTACACCTTCTGGTATCTCCTACACAAATTAACCGAATTTCAGAAATTCAGTTATCTTCGTAACTGCATATTTACGGACTGGGTAACTTAATTGTATTTGGCGGTATTTGAAAAAATCGATTGACTAACTGCGTCTCCCCTGGTACTTCCCATACGCGAGCCCATACAATAGCCCACTTAGTCCATATATTATTAGATTCATATCTCTCGCAGGGTTACACTAAATTTAGCCAAGTTTGGTACACGCTAAACGTAAGGCCTCACAATAAAAATGGACAGTATTGCCAGACATCTTCTGGTACCTCTCACATAAAATGGACGGTTCTTCGAAAATCAGTATTTCATCTGAAATTTCTAATCGGTATCTGTAATCGATTCTCTATAAGCCCTGGGAAAAATTAGTCAAATTATCGATTTAATTCATATAGTCTTAGCTTTACGTCTTTCTAGTAGTTGTACCTGAATTCATTCAAATTTGGGACACGTTATGCCTTCGATGAAGTAAGTTCTGTGAATAATAACGGAGGGGTTTCCCACAGTCCTTCTGGTACTTCTCATACTTCTCTCTCTCTGTTTCTCTTAGTTACTTGAATTTTTTACATTTACATTTTTACATTTCCTTACATTTCTTAGAATTTTAAAAAATTAACCGGTTAACCACACATTCCTAGTTTAATGTCTTTCATTCAACTATACTAAATTCTGTATAGTTAAGCAGGTATCAGGCATTTGACAAACGTAGTTCTACGGATAGGGATTGCATTGTATTTTTAAAGAATATCGAGACTCACCATGTCTGTACTGGCACCCCTCACAGTTTTGCACCAACGCAAAATTATGTTGAGCGAAGTAAGTCCGTTCACCTGACTGATACTGGTTACACAATTTCTTTGTCATTTTAAACGATAACTATTAGAAACACGAATATTTTTTATATTTTGAATAAATATATTTCACCAAGCCATGCTCCTGTGGGAGCTAAGGGGACATAGCCAACAAAACAGATAATTTGCTCTTTTCATATAAAAACTTTATGGACTGTTTATATCAGCATGCGTGAAAAGTGAAAATGTTAGTATATTTACACCAAATCGTTTCGCTGCCGCTTATCATAAAATGCCAAAATTTGCGGAAAATAACCAATTCTATATTATTAATTGAAATTGAAATTTGAATTAAAATTATAACTTTCTTTCCTTTAGAACATATTTTTATTATTTATTATATTTATTTTATTATTCTTGCTCATACAAACCGAAAAGGATTTTCATTTTGAGACTTTTAACAAAACGAATACCAAAGATATTTGTTAAAAACGCCCCAAAATCGATGTACAAAACGCTGCCGTTTGAGATTCGTGTCTGTCTAGTGTGAAACCTTTCATATAACTCATGCATACGTTTTCTTGGCAACGGTTTGCTGTGTCGCGTTGGTGTAAATAGACCTATAATTTGCTACAAAATAAATAATATTTCTTTTTTTTATATTTAATTTCAAAAATCTCTGTAGGAATGCACTTTTTATATCCCCGACCGGAGGAATGAGGGTATATATCATTATATTGGCTACACCAATCTAGATTTTTGTCCTCTAAATCGTTTTGTAATTCTCCAAAAAAATGAAGAAAAAGCGAACAAGTAACCTCGCCTCTTCTAGTACACCTGATACAAATGACCAATTTAACCAACATGCTTTTCATATGTTGTACTAAACTTGACCAAATTTGACACATATCTTGTGTTCAAAGTTCTAAGAACAAAAATGAACGGTGTTGCCGTTCCCATTCCGGTACCTCTTATACAAATTGATAGAATTAACAAAATGTAATTCTTCGCTCTTATTCATAATTTGTAGCATGAATTTAATTAAATTCCGATCAATTATATTGCTTTATAATACTGCATAAATTGCGAAAAAAAAATCGAACGAATAGACATACCCTATCTGGTAACGTTAACGCCGTGGTAAGTCAGTTCACTTGACTGAAATTTCTGCACTGGTTGACTGTAGACTTGATGTAACATGGCTCAATGTTGAAACTTTTGGTCTGATTATTCCAAAAGCACGTTAAATAAATTTTCGATTTAAATTGTCCAATAAAACTTTCGTGTGTTTAACCCTTGTCTTTTTTACTCTTGCGCTGCTTCTGATAATTTATTTCAGAGCGGCCCCAAAACTAGCTGAACTAACAAAGAAGACACAAAAGAGTTGGGAAATTATTTTTATATTTTTCAACATAATCTCCTTTATGTATAGAGTGTATAGAGTTACACTTTTTCCACCAATATTCAATAGCTTCTATACCCTGTTTATTGTAAGAAATGTCAAACTCCTTAATACCACCGATCCATTTTTTCAAATTTAGAAATAGGTGGTTAAATCTGGTGAATAAGGTGCGTGATGAAGCAATTCAAACTTTAATTGATTAAAGTTTCATGTCAGACACGAAACAACAGATAAAATCACTTAGGTAATTTAAAAACCATATTGCAGATATCATAGCCGACGTATTGTTATTAAACAAATTCCCTTGAATGGGATATGGGAGAGCTTTCCACATTCAGTGGGCTATTTTTACACTCACTCATCGGGTTCTACAGTTTAACGACGATATGAAATGTCACAGTTTGAGTAGCATTAAAAAACTTGTCGATTACTTGACTACTCGAAGCTCCTCAAATAATAATGACAGCTACTCAAATAATGAGCACACGAACTACATTATAGTCGTGTGCACTAACCATTTCGCCACGGTCGATCGTGCTGATATTGCCGACAAATATTTGGTTTCATTATCAATTTTTTTGTTTTAATGTTATTATTTACTTTGTATTCGAAAATTTTAATCGTTGACGTCATTTTCCAATTGTCATTTGGCACTTTTTTATGTTCCAAAGCATTTACCACCGCAATCCTTCTAATTCCAATAATAAATGCTGCCAGATAATATTTTTCACAAAAGTCTGAAATACGATAAAATAACGTATCATAACGGGTTTACACCAATTCAATTCCCGTATAACTAATAATCAAATCCGCAACAAGAATAAGTATGATTCTTTTTCGCATAGCTCGAGAAGAAAATCACCAACCGCCAATCTAAAATTTTGGCTAGCAAAAATGTTTTAAATTTGCCACGTTTGGCTACAAATCACCAAATCTGACAACACTGTATCCGATTTTTCGTTTGAAAGCTATTTGGGATATCGTATTTTTTGTAATTAAAAATGAATTTTGTTCAAATTTCACCCAATGTTCCGTCAGCGTACATAATATAATAGTAATTATATAATATGTATAATATAATAATAAATTAAAATTATTTACATTATTTTTTAAAGTATCACAGGTCTTTTAACATAGAACATGAAAAACGTAATACTCGAAATAAATAATTAAAATTACACCAAACACCACTTAAGGCATAATATCACAGTATATTAGTTTATTGCAGCACTATTATTATCCGTGTCCTCTTTTACGTACATAGATTTCTCATTCCTTTGTTGAATCAAACTCAAGCTTTTAATTGTGAACCGTTTCCTTTTTTTGCTCTGTATATGAAATATGTTTAAGTTATCAAAATCAGCCATATGATCTTGATTTTGCCTATGTTGCCATAAGGCTGTTCTTCCTCTTTTATTTTCTATATCATCTTTGTGCATAAAATATATCAATCAGAAAGAAGAATTTGAAGATAC
The DNA here is from genome assembly GCA_019455685.1 of Philornis downsi. Lineage (NCBI taxonomy): Eukaryota > Metazoa > Arthropoda > Insecta > Diptera > Muscidae > Philornis > Philornis downsi. The sequence continues at coordinate 2,380,737 of JAHXMU010000395.1, forward strand.
CTTTGACCCAAGATGGTTCATGACTTTTTAAGTCGATAGGGCTACATCCGTCTGTCTAGACGGCAGATCATAAGCGTAGATTGTAAATAGGCTATGTGATCAGCCCTTCATTGTACATACTTCTAGTGCAACATAATATAATTCCTAGCTCGTATGCTGTAGTAATCTAAGTTTCGCGAATTATATTGTTCTACAATGCTTCTATACGAACGATTGATGTAACCTACCTATATACATTCTTATGTTCACATCTTTTGTTCGGTCACACCAAATTCGACAATATTTAGTCATTGTCATTTTAAACAATTTTATTATGCCCGAAACTGTGGCAAAATTATATTAATTATTTCAGGTCTTTACCTTTTTAAATTAATTTTATGTAAATTATGAATCAGTCCGGTTTAATTTTGGTAAAGGGACTTAACATGAGGATACTTATAGGTCACTCCACCAGACTGAAATTTTATATTGCTTTCCGGATTAAACAGTGCATATCTTATAGGTGAGGGAATAAAAACAAAGTAATGATCAAACTGAAAAACATTTAAAAATATCGCAAAAATTAAATTGGCCACTACAGCATATTATAACAATTTTAAATTTGTCGAAATTAAAAAAAAAAAAACAACTTAATGCAACGTATCAGCCATTCACAATATTAGCATCCTGACAGTAAAAGGATTATTGCGATTGAATGCAGTCTGTTGTTGTTGATTGATATAACATACTCATATAATTCAGTCCATACAATCGTAATTGAATAACATTCACAACATGAAAGTTCAGTTGATGAACTAAAAGTTGGCAATTGGCTGAAAGCATGCGCGAAATCGCTTTCTTACCCTCCCATTTTATTGCTGCTGCTGATGAGCTGCCAATTTTATGTAACAAATTGTATAACCAATTTGTGAACAAATCATAACTGTAGAGTTAGTCATAGTTACAGACATTCCATCAATTGGAGCGAGGTGTAACATATAAATGAATCTTGATCACGATCATGGATGACAATGTACTATAAATAACCTAACAAAACCATTATATAAAATTATTTCAGGTGTAAGATCAGATGAAAAAGGACTAGATAAGAAATATTACATTTATGTGTGGTGGTAAAATAAAAATCGTTCAAAAACAAAATATTCTATTTCATTGTTTTTAATTTTTTTCGAATAAGATGCATCCAATAACTAAACTGCAACTTTGCCTAATCCACACATACAATAGTTCTGAGGTCCCAATTGGAAAGCCTGTGCTTTTAAGAGGATTTAACTACCCAAGACGGCTTGACGAAAGGCCTGCTTTCTGTGTTAAAAACATTCGACATAAATTCCATATTTGCTTAGAGAAGAGGGAAATAAGGAATGCGCTTTTTTAAGATTCTGTGACAGTCCAAATAAAGTAAAGATTGTATATTGTAACAATGAAGAAATAAAATGCTATCATGTTTTGATAAATAATGCTATATAAGAATAGTACCGCAAAATTCATGGGTAATTAAATTTTTATTGAAATGTACCAATTTTTACGCGTAAAGTAAAACAGATTTTCGAATGAAGAGTCAACGTTAAGGTATAATATTTTGCCTGTTGTGCTTTTGACTTTACTAAAGCTACTGATCTTCTAGGCATCGCGTCAACAATTTTGTTCTTTTTTTATGGTCTAATCAGATGATCGTTCAATGCCCTGTTTTTGTCATTCTTGCAAGAAATATTCCTTTATCTACTACTTCTTTTTCTATTTTTCCCAAAGGTGCTCAATTGGTTTAAGGTCTGGAGACTGCGTAGGATGATCAAGAGTTTTGTTAGTGCGATAGAGCAACCACCCCCTCACAAATACTTAGCATCATCAAACAGTCAGCTTTGTGTAAGCCCAATTTCTCTACGCTGTGGTTAAGTACTATTTTGCAAAATGTTGAGATAATCTTCCGTTTTTCATTAGATTACCAACCCCAATGCCACCATTACGGAGCTTTCACTATGCTTTATTGTTTTGATAACATATTTATCATTAACCAGGTTTCATCCTTTTTTCTTTCCATTTTTTTTTTTTTTTTGACATTTTTGAAAACTAAGTATTTCAAATTTACTATCGTCAGTGAAAATAATATTTTCTCAAATGGTTAGAGCTCTCTTTATATATTTTAAGCAAAAATTGATATGATTAGTTTGGTTGACTTTTGATATAGCATTTCACGCTGTCGTAATCGTTACCAAGCTACCAGTAGTTTCTACACTAATTTTGATTTGATTTACTACTCAAGCTGTACGTCTTATTTCTATGTCTGTTAAACGCTTTGGTCGTCTCGCTCCTGACGAATTCTTCACGCTATTGTATTAGGCGGGTTTGTGTATGTTTCTATGCAAGTTTGTCTATGTGCTTTTTCTTCTTTTCATTGTACAATAATTCCTTGCAATAACTTTATGTATTTCATGCCTTTTTTATGTATTTCCCATTGTAAACTTTTAACTATTCTACCATATAAACACCTCCTTTAGGCTGACAAATTTAAGCTTTAACGCAAACGAAGTGCAAAAAAAGTAAAGGGTGTCCCATCAAGAACGCAAGATTTAAATGACTGCTGCAGCAATTGAATTGTTGCTCTGGCTGTATGACATGTGACGCCGTCTTGTTGAAACCACATGCCCTCCACATTCATTTCTTCAACTCTAGGTACTAAAAAACTGGTTATCATTTCACGATATCGAACACCATTGACTGTTTGCGCTTGACATGCCTCATTTTCATAAAAAAGGCCCATAGATTCCTCCAGCCCAAAATCCACACCCCACAGTGACACGGTGAGGATGCATTTGCTTCTCGTGAATCACTCGAGGATTTTCCTCACCCCAAATGCGACAATTCTGCCTATTGACGAAGCCATCAAGATGGAAATGGTCCTCGTCACTGGATATGATTTTATCGGCAAAACCAGCATTTTCATGATGCCTCTCCAATACCCAATTAACAAACTAACTCCCTTCGCTGTCCATGGTCAGCTGGCTTCAGTTCCTGAGTCAACTGAACTTTGTATGCATGATGCAAATCTTTCGTCAAAATTCGCTGCGTA
>JAHXMU010000395.1:2383816-2405347 GCA_019455685.1 Philornis downsi
AATGACCGACATCTGATGATTTCATATAACTAACACATGAAAATATGAAAATTGTTTCTGTTCTCGTAGAGAAAATTTTAATGAGTAATTTTTGGACGCTTTTGCTAGTTAATTTAATATTGGCCTTCGTATTGTGACGCCCCCTTCGACACTAACAACCGAGTTAACATATTTATTCTTGCGTTCAAATCTTACATTCAGCTGCATTAAAATCAGTCAAGCTTGTTACACTTCAAGCGTGTGGTAAAATAAGTTTTGAGAATGAAATTGGACGGGTTGTCACGGGATTTTGTCGACCGATTTCACAAAGTTAAATTTCTTCCCTCTAACTTCTAACTTATGGTCTCTGCGGACATTTCGGTTCATTGCGTTGAATTGTAATACCACACATAAAGAACTTTATATTCAAAGATTAATGCATTTCGATCAATTGCTCTAAATTCAACATAATTTGCCACGCAAATGGTTTTTATCAAACTTAGTTCTTTGAATGAACACTGCTTCTGGAACTCCCCACACTTTGTGTACCTAAGCAAAAGGAGGATGGATGAAAGTACTGTATGTAAGACTACTAACCTGAATTAAATTTCGCAACTTTGTCAACACCATATGCACCAACTGTTGTTATAGAAACCTAGTAAAATAATTTTCAAATGCTTCAAAATAACCGTTCTTAAATAACCATACGACTATAAGCAGCTGCCTTAGGTAATAGTTTACCTCCCCACATTGTCCTTTCACCAACTTTCCTACGTGCGGCATTAGCCTAGCCGTCCATTTCTCTTGCCTCTCAGTGCTCCACCGACGTTCCCGAGATCTGAACGTCATTAAATATATTTCGCGACGTTTCCTGTTATTACCAGCACTGCAGTTACCGATGCGGGGCAATACGCTGAAGTTATGAGCAGAACTGCTGTTCTTTGCACAGATGTAAGATCTCTTGCTGTTTTCACCCTAATTTCCACATCCAAAAAGCAGGATGCTACTGGTAACCCCCATAAAAATTTTCTCTTAGAAGCGGTCCTCCGATGGTTGCCACGATATTTGGAAACGTAGTTCTCGCGTCGACCCTAAAACCCAAATGTTTTTGTTGGTATCTTAGTTGCGATTGTCATATACCTACGTCCACATCTATTTCCAATGGTAAATGTCCTTCAGTGAGTGCCAATACTTCTATTTTAAGCATTACCGGCTGTAATCTAAGATTATCAAGCCATGCTTTGGTTCTCAGCATTACTTACATCGGCGTAACCAACTAATAAAGTGTCCTACTGCATTTCACTACTTAAAATTACATCATAGCTGGCATTCCACAGGTCTGGTCCCTGTGCTGCTGCAAAAGTAATTTGTTTCCTTCTCGGCTCGCCCCTTGTTTTATGCAGAAGCTTCCTATTATTCATGTAACTTTCAGTTATTCCCATTAGATATTGCGGCATCGAGCTGTAGAGCATTCAGTACATCTTTTCGGACTCAGCTGCCTCCATCACATATCTCAGCGCTATAATTGCGGACTTTTCGAGATTTGAAGCCATGTTGTAGATGGGAGAAACAACCGCTTTATTCAATTGTGGTCTAGTTAGTCTCTCCAACAGTTTACCAGTCGTATCCAACACACGTAGTGATAATATGACTCCCTAATTCGAATTTTGAAGGTACTTAAATTTTCGTCAGATCTATTGCATTTTAATACTGGGTAATGAAATATGAAAAGATCGACAAAATGACAACGCAATCTGTAGTACATTCCACACAAACTAAATTATTTAATTCGGACTATTTTCTGCAGCAACATTAAAAAACTTTGGCTGAAGGTATATGAAAGTCAGTTCACCTGACTGAAATTTTTCTACTAGCTTTCGAATGAATTCTCTACAGCAAACGTAAATGTCACAAAGGATAACATTAATATAAAAAACTAATTATCACGAACCGTACCGCGTTTTTTACATAATATACAGGGTTTTTGGTTCGGTTGCCAAAAATAATAAAATTAGTTTAATATATTTCATGCATCGAATTTCAGGGAAAGTTGCACTTGGTCGGTTCCACTCTTAATATACGTTAACCTACTCCATGATCGGACGCTCCTACTTCGTTGTAAGGCCAATGCACAACTGTTGATATTAAATTGTGGCACTGGATTAGGAATTTATGACGTCATAACGTGTACTATTATAAAGAAGTAGATATCTAATCAAAAGAAATATCTCAACTTTGACGATATTGTCATAATGAATGTTATAATATTCCGCATAAATAGTTATCTCGTCATACATTTTCTTCGGAAATATTATGGTCTCTTTCGTAGAAAACAGGTAAACGTAGTGAGATTATTTAATTTCGAATAGATTAATACTTTCGGAGTGTATTTTTAATTTGTATCTCTTCAAGATATTACGTAAGAAAGTAAATGATTGGTTGTAAAGTTTGAATGGGTTTTTAGTTTAACAAATTAAACTGGAATACAAAAAATGAATATACCTATATTTAACTACGTGCTTGTTGATAAGCAGGTGGCATCAGTGTGAAATTATACTTTTGTGATGAGAAATTCATAACGGAACTTAGACTTATGACGTAAAAAAATGTAAATATTTCTTGTTGCTCAAAGAGGAATTCACAATTAGGGGGCATGTGATAATGTACCACGTTCATCAAAGATATGTTAAAAAGTTCAAGAGACAAGAAATTCCATAATATGCAAATTCAAAATGAAAAGCACTAAATGTATGGAAAATGTTGAGGTATCGCTTTGTTTCTTTGTAAATGAATTCCCATATAAAGAAGTGCATTTGAATAGTAATACTCAGTAGGCATCAAAGTCCAGAAAATGTACTGCTACGCACGTAAATGTGGTACCTTTGGTTTCCCTTAAAATTCAATTGATATGCCATGAATATATAGTTAGTCAAACAAAGCAAAAAAGAAAAAAAAATGACAAACGTACATACGAGTGAGTACCTTGAAACCTAATCACAACAACACGAATCAATAAAAAGAAAAAGTTGTTCACCGAATAAAAAATAACTGTACACACCAGCGCCATGCCCATCCATACCTTTTACTTTCATCGGTCATTATTATCACGGATACATGAAATATGTCATTACCTGCGATTGGAATCGATTGCAGGCAGACACTCAGCCTATTTGTCGGTCGATGAGGCACGAGCACAGGAAGAGAAAGCTCAGCAGATTTTCTTTCTCGTTTCATTTTTTGTTTTCAGAGCTGAATGCTCACACATACCGGGTATGAGGCAGACAAGCGTGAGTTACAACAACTTAAAGAAAAGCAAAAGTTTCTATCTGAGTAACGAACGCTACAGCCAACCAGTCTGTCACTAAATACTCGCTCACACTCACATTTAGCCAAATTTACAGAGCCATCCAAACAAACACCGGTCCAAAAAATGACATTCTTTAACACTTTATTTAAACTGAGGTAAAACTTGCTTGGGGCACTTTCTCTTTCTCCACGTGAATAAGTATGCGTGTGTGCGTATTTTTATCGATAAATACTGGTATAAACGTCGTCTTTATTAATGTTTTACTTTTTATTGAGTTATTGTTGACGATGTAGTACTTCAGTATGTACATATTATGCACATACAACATGTCTTACAAAAATTCCAAAAATACAAACAAATAAAAAACACATGAATTTCACAGAGTAGCCAACATAAAAACATGATACATGAAGGAGGACAGCGCTAATTAATTGAACAAGTGATTATTAATAATTAACTGAAATAAACGATATTATTGTTAGCAATATGAGCACTATTGCTTCATATCCAGTTCAACATTAGACTTATGAGCAGAAGAAGGTCTTTAGATGTAAATATGTCATCATGTCAGTCATGATGGAAATGTCATTGAGAGTATAACAAATGGTACGAGCCTGTGTAAATGTGTGAAACATTTCTATTACTTTCGACATTTCATAAATATAATGACGATCCACGGTTGCCTTTTCGTTTTTTAGAATGTTTTTACAACTGCTACAGAAAGTCTGGTCACGAGAAAGGTTAAACTTAAGTAAGTAGACCGAACATCCACAAAAGGCAATGACGGATATAATTGGATTCGCTTCATGAAATACTGAAATATACTACACATAATGTGAATAACGGTACCACATATTTTGGCGACAAAACTGCCCAAATGGTTTCGAAAATATTATGTTTACTTCCATGTAATTTTAGAAATGTTTTTATTTTGTACCCAATATGTAATTGCATGCAAAAACTTCATCCGAAGTTATCGAACAGTGTTCTGATTTAAAACATAATAAATTGCGTACAACTTCTTAAAAGATATGAATTAAGAAAGTCAGCGTTAAACCTGTCATTTGCAGTAGGGGCAGTCAGGATGACGGCTGAGAATAAGGTGCGTGATGAAGCAATACGTACTTTCATTCATTAATTTTGGCCATCGCAATAGTGGATGTGTGAACTGGAGCATTGTCTTGATGAAACAACACCTTCTTTATGGCAAATGCGGCATCACGTCGACGATTATCCAATACCATTTTGTGTATTTTCTTAACCGCGCCTGGCGTGGACACCTCAATTAATCGAACACTACGGTGTTCGCCTTGGAAACTCATACAGCCTCATTTAAACTCTGCTACCCAACATTTTATAGTCGTAAATGAAGGAGCAGGCGACCCCAGAGTAGAATCTATTTCTGCTTTAATATTCGTTGGGCTGAGACCTTTCTACTGGAAATATTAAATTACATAACGTTGACTAGTTTTTTCCGTCTTTACAAATTCACTGAGATCGTTTACTTTTGATGGCTCAAATAAAAATACTTAACAAGGTGGGGCCTTAAATTTAAAGCATATGTTTTATGTGGTTGCCACTTTTCAATAAAGTATTTCTTGAAACTACTGGCACCATCTGTACGTCAGGTCGGATAGTTTTCATTCCTTTGGCTGAAAGTATAATTAGGAATTTATATAAAATGTATAAAAAAAAATCAAAATCATGAATTTTGTATTGAAGAACAAACGTTTTTACGTCCTTTGACACTACGGGTTCATTTCACATGTTTATTACTAAGTGTATAACTGAACATATAATTTAAAACAGCAAATTATTCATATTTCGGTGTTGGTGACCCACACAAAAAAGTTGGCATTACCACTAAGAAACAATTTTCTTGCGAATAACATAGTATACTATCCGATGGAGAAATTTTGCTTCAAATTTCACGATCATTTTCTTACATGGAGTTCCATAGTCGGCATAGTATTAGCCTTTAGGGTTTATAGGGGTAAAATGGAATTTTGATAAATTGGTTAATTTTTATGGTAGGTATCGAAATGAGTGAAGCAATGCAGTTCATTATGTCAATTGCGGGCTATTGATATTGACTTGCGGCTTCAGAAGCTCCACAGGAACTAGTTTGGCGAGTCGAATCGCGCGATATTGGTGTCCAATTCACGTCATCTTAGGGAGAGACAACCATAAGAACTGCACGACAGGCGAATTGATTGCTCATTGATTTGTAAACACAAAATTGAAAACAGCCTAGAATATTTAGTGCTCAAAGTGATACCAAATTAACATGTAGTTTTTGTCAATTTTGATTTTTTACTTAAAATCTTCAATATGTCACAAATTTATTTTAAATTATAAAGAAAAAACATATATTATTGTTCGGTGTAACCTGGTCTGGGAAGGCTTCACACGCTTCACTAATGTGACCATTCTCTGTGAAGACCAATCTTTAAGGCATTGACCGTCTTATGTTTATCAGTTGATACTTTGGTTTCCATAATGGACTAATTGGAAAATCCATTAAGTTAAACTTCGGGGAATATGGCGGCCATTGTTGTCAAGAAGTGTAGCTGGGAACTGTTTATTGTAAAAAATTGGAACGTCCAATAGTTAAAAATCTTTGCACAGTGGATTTGTTGATATTACGTGATGTTTAATGAATACGGGTGTGGAGCGTCATATGGCAGTTCTCGCGGCCCAAATCGCATCAGTCTGCTTTTGCAGAGCAATACGCTGACCTAAATTGTCTTCTGATTTATACTGATCACGATCGTTATTTTACTACAGAATCGTAAAGATCTTTTCATCAGAATCGTTTTTTTTTTACTACAGAATCGTAAATAACTTTTCATCAGAAAAGGTCAAACGTTTAAATACCTTTGCTATTACTAGGCGAACTGCCTGATAAACTTTACACTTTTACGTTGAATTCTGGCCTTCACCTTTTGAACCATTTCTGGCGTTATTACTGTTTTTGGGTGACATGCCCACAGAATTTTCTGACGCTACCAGCATCATTCTCCAAACACAAACATTCTGATAGCAAGTAAACATCGCGTCTCATTAATAGCGGCTGGTTGTTATTTTCCAGTCAACTACAAAGTTACAACGCCGTTGCGTTTGAATTCCATTTCGATAACTTTTTTTAACTGCGGCGTAAACCGATATGCTTCCGAAGGCTTGTAAACAACATGACATACTGACACGTGCCAAAAAATGAAAGAGCTGCCGCTAGAGATTTGGTAGCTGCAGCAACTTGAACCTGGTTCTTTAACTGGCCGGTGTTAAATAACGCCTGTCCTAAAGAAATTTGTGTACATATATTTGGAACTACATAGAAAACAGGAAAAATTCTGCCACGCTATTATGTAAGCAGAAAAGGAAGGAAATTAGTGAAGATATCGTGACAGTTATTTGCCTAAGGATAAATACAGCCCTTTGCAAAATCTCCTAAGTAACTCAGCCAAGTATTCTCTGCCAATTTCGTCAGATATCAGTCAAGTTAGGTTACCTGGCATGGTAACACCGACGGCATTTACGCAGCGTCTCAATTCAATTCTTATACCAGCATAGTGAGCGTTAGAAATCCATTAGCGAATTTCCGTGGGCTTTTTTAATAGTTAATGGTTACAACTAAGCTTAATATTTTTGTTTCCGATACTTTTACATCAAATATCATTACATTGTATTTTTCCTAATTGTCCTCAACCAAAATATCTAATTTTTTCAAAAAAGCGCTGCTATCGAAAAATCGTGGACACATTTCACAAATTTCAATCCACGTATGATTTTCAGATTGACGGATGTCTTTGAGAAATATAAACCTGACATCGTCGCAATTAACATCATCGAAAATAATTTCACTTTAGACGGCAGTACTTGCAATTACGCATTCAGACTGGTTTCTTTTGTCGCATAGTAGTAGGTGGAAGCAGATTCCCGCCTTAAGGCAATACGGCTGTCCCCTGAGCAAACATGAGAAACCAGGTAGCGTTGTATTAGATGAATGCTTCTTCTGTTATAGACCTAATCTTTGTGGGTCAATTTACACCAAGCTCCGATACATGGATAAGGATTTTGTTGCAACGAATTGGAGAAAACAATTATTCAGTATTTATTTATTTATTAAATAGGGACTACTATTTAATTTATTTAAGAACGACACATAGATCATCACGGAGGAAGTTTTGAAACCAATTAGAGAGATTTCGTTTCGCTATAATGGATTATATGAGGGCAAATAGTAAAATAAAGGTGAAAGAAACGTTACCGTTTTCACTGCAAATCCTTGCTTTCTCCATTCCTTGTATTAAGCACACCTTTCATCCGCATACTGAATATTATTATCTATATATTTTTGTTTTACTTCCATACCTTATCTTCACCTGTATTTCCTAAATTTCATAGCTGACAACTGCCACAAGTTTTGAACCAAATAACGCAGGTGCACTAATTTCTCTGCAGCCATGACAAGAAAGAAAAAGGACTACTTCTATCTGCACCACACGCCCTATCATTATTTTATATACATATAATTTCTATATTTATATCTATATATATTTCTCCCCACACTCTGTCCATGGATATACATAACCAAATAAATCTCAGCACTACAAATGATCTAAATATCAGGAAACCAAGATACAAATAAGTTAATGCCACGCCCTTCATTCCAGCTGATGAGCTTAACTCTTTACGTATACTAAATTTAAAATTTTGTTGAGTACTGCAAAAAAATCAAAGGCCTGAAATCATTAATATCATGCCTTTCCCAGCACAAAATTAAAAAGGAAATAAGATGCGGTACAGATTTGTCCCATACCCAATAGTATTTGTCTACTCACGGATACAAAAAATATATCAGAATATGAGAAATTAGATATTTGAAGGGCTATATATTTTGATTTTATAGGTCATCATCTGATGCACCAACAGTACGGGTAATCTACAATCAAACTCCTTTAAAATACTTCGTAAATAAAACAATTGGATTTATTACGTCGGTTAACTAATTTATTGTGTCGGTTAAGGAAAAAGCTGTCACATTGCTTACAACCCGAAAATAAAAAAAATCGAACCCCTTGTAGGCTTTTTCCATACATAACTCTATTCGTGCATAATTTGTCAGCATTATGGAGAATTCAAGGACTGCAGAATCTTTTTGATTTTTTTTTTAACTTATACTTTTATCATGATCCTAGCTGGGATAAATATTTCCTATCTTCGCCTATATACATGAATTTCAAAATAAATCTGGTAAATTTCGGCAATCGTGTTCACTAGTTTTTATTTGTTTTCTTAATTGGCTATTTAATTAAAGTGAATAAAAGTTTTTTTTTCTGGCCGGCCAATGCGCGATGGTTACTGCAATCGAATATCGTTCGCGTGATCCTGGGCTCAATCCAGCATACAGCCACAAATCATTATATGGGTAACATCAACAAGTAGCGTTAGTGCTTCTCAATCTGTGTGTTCGGAATGATCGTTAATCTGTAGGTCCTTTTAAGTGAGTCTAGAATAAAATAAAAGAAGAATAAAAAGTAGAATGCGTGTAAGAGAATTTGTTTTGTTGAATAAATATTTTAAATTACGTCACAAATATTTCTTAACCCACTGAAAAATTTTACATAATACTTCGCTTATTAATCTACAATATTCGGTCCCTTCGAGATTGTATTTCTTTTTGACTTGTGCCTCTGTTACCACATGAACTATGGGGGAAAAATGGTAGTTTGGTAGTGCAGTGAAAAACTTGTGTTTAGTTGTATCCATATCAAAATTTATTCATAATCATACTTAAGTAATCAGTTATTACGTAATACTATAGTATTTTTTTAATCGATTTACTTGAAAAAAACCCCCGTTGGCTTTGTATGCCGTGCTGAGCTAGTGCCAACGTGACATGAATGGACTGTGAATTGTTGCAAATGTTTGTTGCAATTGTTGCATGTCGCAAAATATATATCTCTATGAATCGGTTTCTTCGCTCAAATGTTGGTACTTTTAACGTGCTACGACTTATATATAATGGTTTTACATCACGTATCATGAAACATATTTTAAGGTTGGACTAAAACTACACGTACTCCTTTTATATTGTGAGCACAAAAGAGTCGCTATCATTTTACAAGAAATTAACTCACCAGTAAGTTATGGTCACAATTGTCAGATGTAAAACTTCATATTTTAAAATTTGATATCTGGCAATTTCACATCAGTGAAATATTAGCGACTTCGCATTTTCAGCAAGTACCCCACTTGTGCGAACATGCCGAGTTTCTTGCATTTGAAGAAATCTGTTGCTGGTTTAGCATAGGATATGACGACGCTGCTTAATGTGAGACAGGTTGTAGAGAATGGTTTCACAGGGTTACGAATGGTGAGTTAGACGTTGACGACAAGACACATAATGGAAGACCAAAAATGTGCGGAGATTCAAAATTATAATCATTATTGAAGAAAGACTCGTTTCAAACTGTACACGATAACCCACAACTGAGAAATTCATAAGCACTACGTGGCCATGCTTCAACATCGATAGCCGGGCCTAGTATTACTAGAAACAACTCAAAGTACGTAATTTTTTTTTGGCACCTTTGATGACGTTCGCAGACATTTTGCTGCTGCCCTGTCAAATTACATATGGAAACCCCTCAATTGGGGATTTTTATTTATTCTCTCCATTCCATTGTAAGGCTTCACATAATCATAAGGCGTCACTTTTAAAAATAAGGACACAAAATTAATTTATGTCGCACGTTTTTGGGCCTACACATTTATGTATTTGTGAAATTATAGTTTCAAAAGTAAAATGAAATAAAATGCATATAAAGCTATGAATTCTATGAAACTTTTATTCCATTACAATACTTATATATTGCCTTTACGTACGAAAATAATGTCTTTTAAATGACAATCTCTGGATTGGTTGTAGCAGTGGATCCTTTTGAGGTAGTTTTTGACCACTTTTTAGCATATTACGGGTGGTATATCTTCGATAACTTGATGAATGTTGGCTTTCAAATGCTCCAATGTTTGGGGATTATCCGCTTAAACAGGGCCTTTAACGTAGCCTCACAAATAAGTTTTCTGGACACTTCTCATGCAATAAAGCCAAAACCAGCCGTGTTGTGTGGCTTTTGGCGCCGCCTTGTTAAAACCACATATCGTCCGGTTCATAACTTTCAATTGCTGGCCAACAAAAATCGCTTGTCATACGGCCGTAGCGTTCTGAATTGAAATTGGGATTATCCGCGTCACTTTCACTAACAAAAGCGATATTTGCGGCAGTGCGTACATTGCGATGATGCACAGGCCTGACCACATCTGTAACGTATCCAGTCTCTTCTAAGTTCTTTATAATCTTGCTAATTCCTTGCACAGTACATCGATTATGACGCCCATACCCCGTAATGCAAGAGAAATGTTCACGTTTGAATCACAACTTTTGTAGCAAGTTTTAACTTTTTTTACACGTTCTTCCGTTGTTAAAAGATCAATATTCGTATTATAAATGGCTAACCTTTCACTAAATAAATAACCCCAAATTGAGGTCGTCATTACTGAAAATCGGACGATATGAGAAAAGAAATATTTTTAATCAATTTTATGGTAGGCCAGAAAGATTTTGCCCATTTTCGATCTCTAATCGCAACTAGAGAAAATAATACCGCATTATGACCAATACTAGTACTGCTTTGAGCGAGTTGTCGTGTCTACCAACCGCACAGCCATCCAACCAGCCGGATACTGGGACAGACAGACTAACGACAGTGAATGATTTTTCGATTTTACATGCCTGTAGAAAGAAACAAAGAAGACCTACATCTTAGTTTTGGTTTTCTTTTTTTAATTTTTCTTCACTAAAAATAATAAATACATTTTATAAGTTTCTATTAAACATAACAACGAGAAAAGAGATGAGAAAAAAATTAAAATGAATCAAAAATGCTACATCCAGAAAGAAAACAAAGTATCTTTTGACCAAATGTGTTTCATTACCGTTGATATTCTATCTGACTGGTACATACTATAATTGCCGTAAATCGTTATGTGTACTTTTAACACCTGCTACAGCCTAATATTTGACCGGAACTTAGCCGAAAATTGTAAATGAGTAATTTGGACCTACTTCCTCTATCACCTTCCGTTAAAAAAGTGTCCGATTTTCTTAAATTCAATATTTCCTGTAACTCATAATTCTACTAATTGCCCAAAAGCTAAGTTGTTGTCCATGGCACTGCTTAATATCGATCTGTAATATCTGTCGACCGCTTAACCACGCCCTCTCGAATGCCTTTCCATACAAATGACCGATTTTATGCAATTACACGGTATCCTGCAATGAATTCAGCTGAATTTGGCACACAATATGGGTTCGATAAACTCAGTTCTGAGAATGCAAATGGACGGGTCTATTCGGGTAGCTGCCATACAAATTGCCGATTTATCGAAACTTTAAATCCACCTATTTCGCAGACTCTAACTTTGACAATAGCAAAACTAGAAAAAAATTTACTGGATAGCCACGCCCTCTGTTACCTCGCATACAGGTTGCATAATTTAACTCACATATTTCTACGTTGATATGGTTCATTCAGTTTTACAAACTTCTGTATAGATTAGCAAGCGTTCAGTTATATAGAGTTTAGAAATTAACCGGTTTAGCGAAAATCAATGATTTTTCAATAATTTCTAAGCGGAAATTGCAGCGAAAATATAAATTACTATAACTACGTTAATTTTGATGGAAAGTGCATAGCAATTTATCACAGTCCTTCCGCACAGATTAAGAAAAAGGCGGAAATGTATAGGTATATATTAATTAATTTACAGCCAATTCTTTCGCACTCAGTTGGAAGTGTAGGGAACAGTGTACACGCCATCCCACTTCTCCTTTATTTCAAGTCGTGAATGCGATATGGTGACTTTGAGGGTACCAATCGTATGTGAATTTTTTGCATAGACCAGTGACTTAAAGAAAGCTAATAAGACAAATTTTAACTGGAATTTTGATGTATCGTATCTGCATTCAACTGTTCTTTAATTCAGTAAGCTAATACAAGACATCATCTGTAATTTATTTCCTTCAACGCTGAATTTACTACTGATGTTGCTCCATGTCCCACCCCAAAATTGGCGAAGGTATTCTATTTTGTTACCGTACGGGTGTTGCCTGATTAATCATAAAGCAGTCGATTCAAATTTTTCCACAAAAAGTTGAATGGTCGATTTGGTAAAAGGCCCACGACGGGTAGAAAGGACAACGTTCGTTGTTGCTGCAAGGGAGTGCTTATTTCCATAATAATTTTTTTGGACAATTTTGTAATGATGATATGGAACAACGTAACCGCCATAAACCGCCCTGTTGGAAAACGTTCCATTTAAGAATCTTGGCTAAGAATGAGGTAAAAAGTCTAGCTAATACATGGTACGATTACAATAAATACGAGTACACTGTTTGTAAGTTGGCCTAATAGTGGTTCCCACAATGTTACCAATTTTACACCTTAACCTTAAAGAACGGTTATGTGAAGGTATGTATCATTTGATTTGGATAGTGTAAATTCCAGGGAGAAGTGTATACGGTACAAAACACATTTTGACCAAATGCATTTTATGAGTTCTTAAGTCGATTGGGCGTTGTCGTTCTATCTGACTGCTTGTCTGCCGGCTGGCTGACATGTGGACACGACAATCGCCGTGCATCGACACACCCAATTTGGTATTTGTATCTTTGAAGCAGTTCAATATAATTCACTCCAATTTTACACCTTTGGAACCTCATTGTTCTGCCTCTTCTGGTACCACCAATGCAAATAACGTATTAACCTATACATGCTTATGTAAAATCTATGTTAAGCGTTTGGGAATTAAAATAGTCAGCTTTGCAGAGTCCTTTCTGGTACATCCCACATTAATTGGTCTGTTTTCCAAAACTCAATCTTTCCTCTGCCTAATTTTTAACTTTCCCTTTCTGGGACCTTTCATTCGAATGAAATAATTAGCACTTGACTTAGGGTACCACACATGTAAATTGTTCGATTTTGTAAAAATCAGTGATCCCTCTGTAACTTCTAACCCGAAAAATTCCATTAGGTATGATTTTGCTTCTTTTATTGTGCGATAATTCAAATTGGTTTTTAATAACAGCCTGGCAAGTTATGAAGGCCCTTCCGGTTTACCGCACATTTTTTCAACAACGCAAATGGACGTTGGGTGAAAGTAAATGTAAATTGAAACCGAAATTTATGTATCTCAGACAATTCTCTTATTCCAGAAAATTCCTCTTGTATCATATGTTTCAGTTTGACATAGCATTACAACAGTACTCCCTGCTTTAGTAAGTTAAGCCTCAGTTTTAATCCATAGAATTTATGAAAAAAGTTAATCATGCAAACGGACTTGACATGCTCATAGATTGCTAAATATATTCACAAAACGACATAGATGTCATTTGAAAACAAAATAATAAATCTTTTAAATTCTTTATTTTAAAATAGTTGATTTTCACCACATAAATATACCGTTATTACAAACTTCAAAATTGCAATGGACCGAAATAAGGACGTAAAATATACGGGCATGACATTTTGAAAGGCCCTTTTATTGCCACCGCAAGTTGCCATTCCAAGTTAATTTCAGTTTTATTTTTGGCGGAAAAGTATGCTATAAACTGCGAAATTCGTTGTACATAACCTTTACGTTTGTTCGCATTTGTTGGTACCATGAAGTATGCTACATATCTCAGTAGCAGAAAAAATATTTCAGTTTCTTTTTATACATCATGAGCCAACTTCGGATAATGATGTTGAAATTTTAAACGAAGAAATGAACAGAACTACGTTAATGGTTTCCGAAAATATGTTTCAAATCAGATTAAGTTTCCAATCCACAAACTCAAACTATTGTCCCAGTCTGAGAACAGTGGACGAAGACTTGAAGCACTCTGTGGCTATAAATAACAAAATATCCGCAGGACTTGATGAAATTTCTGACTATCTCATCAGAAAACTACCAAAGAAAGCATATGAATTTTCAGTAATAAATTGTAATAATTGCTTAAGCAATTCTTATTTTCCAAAAGTATTGAAAGTTTCTAAAGTCATAACCATAAAAAAGAAGAAGGGCAGCAATGATGTTAAGGTCCTTCGCAATATTCCGTTATTATTGAACTTAGGTAAGCTTTTTGAGATAATAATCCAGGACGAAATGGATGCTGGAATCACAGCCACGTGCATTTCAAATTAGCAATTCAGATTTCAGAAGGGTCACTCAACTAATGATGATCTATTTAAGCTTCAAAATGGTATTGCCCTAAATTTGCGGTTGCGGTATCACTAGATATTGAAAAGGCGCACAGGGGTATTCTATGTAACATTTTATATAGAATGATCCAGATTGGTTTTGATCCTCATATAATCAAGTTGTTTGTCAGTTTTTTTAGTAAAAGAGAATTTTGCGTTGATTTCTCGAGCATGCGCTTCGGCTTTAGGAATGTAAATTGCGGTGTTCTTTAGGGTTCAATTCTAGCCCCACATTTATGTAACATGTTCGTATATGACTTCTCATTTTGATTCAGCTTCCGCATGATTATTATATGAGTAAAGCAATTTGTTAGAGAAACGCATCGGGCAAATGTAAACCATTTATAGTTTCCGAAAGTAAATTGCCAAGACTTTTCCTTGCAATTGAGGTAATTCCTTTTATGAATGGTTTAATATATTTGGGCATTAACTTTTCGAAACTTCTTAAGTTTAATAATCACGCAAGGATTGTTATAGGAAAAGCGTACAAAATTCTTGGGATTTTCTCGAAAATATTTTGAAATAAAAATTTCTCGGTGAGAACGAAACTTTTACTATACAAAACGAGTATACGGCCGGTAATTTTATACGACTTTCTGATTTGGTTAGTGTGTCTCCTATCGCCATCAAGGATATGACCATTTTAGAAAGAAAAGTGCTGATGTATTTTGTTGGTAAACACTTTGAAACACGTAAAAATCGTTTTTCAAATCATTATAAATATAATGCGGCAAAAATAACTCCTATCGGACATTACGTTTTCGGCCTAATGAATAAATTTGGGGATAGAGTGCAAAACCACGATAATGCATGTACTTCGGAAATTTACAACCAACAAAATAACACCTCTTGGTCAAGTGAAAAATATTTATCGCCTATAGGAGTTAAATGTGAAATTTTTACTCATTTTCAGGTCTCGGTGAGACCAGTGTTATTTGATAGGGTTCTACCGAATATTGATAGTGTATAACCGAAGTATTTTTCCATTTTTTCTTCTTTTTTTTTTAAATTGAATTTTTAAATTTAGTTCTTCTTTTTCTGTTTATTCATTTTCTTTTTTTCCATTATCTAGTTTTAACGTAGCTTTAAGGATATTTGTGATAATATTTTCGCTCAAGTAAATGAAAGACTCGAGAGCAAGGTCGATTAAGTTAACAGTTTTAATATATTGTTGTAAAACTTCTAGATAAAGCTAGAAGCTGTAAATATTTTTATCGTTTATTATAAATACGCTGTAATCCCAAATTTTCTTACTTTGTTAACTTGTTGAACTAAATCCTAAATTGTTAAAAAAAAGTCTCAGTAAGACAATTTCAATTTCAATTTCAATTTACTCATCATGCTAAGGAATGGTGTGAACCAATTATAGTGATCATACTTATGAGGATATTGCAGTGATGATGACGTATGGTTCCAGTTCAACCCTCAGCATTAAAATATATGTTACTCATTCATGCCACCATCACAATATTTCGATTGAATTACAATAACCATGCCATGTACGAGTATTCGAATCTCGTATGCAAAAGACGTAACAAATTGAAAATAATAATAGGAAAAATATAAGAAATCTAGTGATTCTTAATTTGATTTTATTCTCCATATCGACTTCTAATATTATTCCCCAAGTCGTTAACTTTATATACTCCTGTTGAATAATTCCATTTTACATTATCATCTAGAATAGTAGTATGCGTGTGGTTTCATTCTGTGGCACGACTGCTGTTTTAAGTAGTAGTGAATTCAATCTGCGTAGGAGAGGAGCACCATTGATATGCTTCCCATAATATTACACATACATATACCAGTATATGCTTGTTTGTATGCATGCACTTTCATTAAGAATTTCATGCCAATATCATTTAAACTAAATAACAACAAAAGTGCTTAGAATTTTTAAAAAGAAACATATTCACCGGAATCATTATTTTAGTAGTGTGAATTTATTTGGTTAAATTTAGGAATCAATGAAATTGAAGCCACATAAATTTTTACTCAAAAATTTTAAATTTCATGGCAAAACCTGGGACTGTAACGATCATGAGTAACATATTTTAAATAATTTTTAAAAATTATTTGTTAGTCACCATTACATTAACCAAAAACAATAATTTCTTCATATTGTGCGGGACGGAACGTTCAAAAAATTTGGTCTGAGGTGAAGCATAAATTTTCGAATTGGAAATGTTTTTGAAAAAAATTTCTTTAAATAAAATGAGAATGTGTTTAAGCATTTGGTTGAAACAGACAATTCAGGAATCACCCACAAAGAAGGTGCGTTTTGTTTCCCGCGACATTATTTTTATTCCAAAAATAAATTGTAATAACGGTTTTTGAGTTTTATAATAAAATCTTAAAATAGTAATTAAAAATGGTTTTTATTTTTAAATATCGAAGACAAACCATCATTGATATTTATTACAACAAATTTTTGTTACAAGCATCAGAACGAAAAATGAAGATTGACTGGCTGACTGACTTCTAATTTTTCCGTCATGAAAATGCTAGTAACAAATTTTGACATATTTTTGCATCTTCACCCGAAGAAGGTACATATCGTTTGACACAGCCAAATTTTTAACACCCAGAGGGAAGCGTACGTAAAGCAAAAATTATCTTTTGGCCAAAAGTGTTTTATGACTTTAAGTCGATTGAGCGATATTTTTCTGTTTCTCTGACTAAGTGCTGGATTTCTCGAAACTGGGCACTACCTAATATTTTGCCAAAGCGTAGTTGGGAGTTGTAAATGCCTCCACCTCTTCTGGTAACTTCCATACAAATTGAACAATTTTCCGAAATTCATATCTTCTCCTATAACTCCACGCTTGTAGATTGGATTAATTCAAAAATGTGTGGATAGCCCATTTTATAATGCATGGTAGCAAATTTGGTACAGACTAGACGTTTGTTAAAATAAAGTTTCACGATGAAAATGAACTGTATTGCCACACCTGTTATGGTAGTCCCCATACAAAATACTGACTGTCTGAAATTCAATCTTTCCCATCTTAGTAGTCTTGGTTTTTGCTTAATTTGTTAATTTATAATTCTCTGTAAATCTTCAGAATATTGTACCTCTTTTGGTATCTCCCATACAAATGACCGATTCAAACGGTATATTCTTAGCTTCAGCTATATTGAGCTGAACCAAATTTCACACACGTTACGTGTTTGGTGAAGTTAGTACTAGGAATGAAAACGGAGGGCATCGCCGTACCTCTTCTGGTAGCACCGAAATTTTCCGATTAATCGGAATTTAATTTATCCGCTATTAAATTTTTGACGTTGTATTGCGTTGTATGATTCGTAAAATGTGGAAAAGTCGCCTGGATAACCATTTCCTCCCTGGTAACTACCACACAAATTATATAATTTTATCCACATATTCCTAAATTCATATCGTTCATTCAATTGCACAAAATTCTGTATAATTTACACAGTATGAGGCATGAGCATTCAGCTGATTATATTGCTAAATTAAACTGACCTTCGCACTAGCAAATAATAATAGATAAAGAAGACAAAACAAAAAAATTATATAGACAAAAATTGAAATTCCAAAATAATACGCTAAGTCAAGTATTAAAAAATTTCATAGAGATTAACTACAGTTATTGTGTCTAGCAGTCAGCCATGCAGATGGACATCACTCAATCGCCTTTGATATTTGCTAATTTAAATGTTTCCATCTAGGTGTAACATCTTTGCCAAATCAAATGCTGTATTTTATCATTTCTTCGGATGGAGGTATAAAAATGGATTTCTGGATTTTTTTTCTTTAGCATTTTTCATAGCTTTTATATCCCTGTAATTACACCTTCAATTGCTTTTGTGTGTGTCGCTAGAAAAACGAAAATTTCCATTCCTTCACAAAGCAATTTTTAACAGACTCATAGGTTATCTGTTGCAACTAAAGATCGTCCAAATCCATATTTTCAATTTCAGTCTCTGTACCGCTTGTAGTTGACTGGAATGCCGTTTCGAAAAATGGACCGATGAGACCACCACACCAAAGTCCGCAAAAAACTACCACTTTCCGCGGCTGCATTGGTTACTTGACCCATTGTTTCCGATTTCCAAATGCGGTAATTTTTTTTAATAACTATGCGGACCGGCCAAATGCAGAACAACTCTGAATTATAGCATTACAAGAAGAAGCAAAATTACAACGCTCTGAAATGCTCTGCTTAGAAATAATGGGAAGAACTATCGATTTTTGATAAACCAGCCAATTTTTACGGGTGGAGGTTGAAGAGGCTTGGGAATGCAGTCAATTCTCATTTGTGTTGGAAGAAGCTGAACTGACAAAGTTTTAACCGACGACAGTGCACAATGGAAGGGAAAAATTTGATTTTATCAGTCAATAAACCGATCGATTTTTATGGGAGGTACCGAAACAATTTACTTGAATAATCTTCCCCAAGTTTCAGAGAGAACTGAGGATCACCACAATGGACAAAAATCTTGGCAACTAACCGGAAATTAAAGGGGAAGAACTGAATTTCGAAAACCGAACAAATTGTATTTGAAAAGAGGTGTGGTATTGCGTTCCCCTTTCACCCTGAAATTTGACAAACTCTCAGAGCGTACCAAATTTGATTAAATTAAATGCAATATAGGATAAGAACTTAATAACACATCGGTAAAGTTGAATGTTTGCATGGGAGGTATCAGAATGCGAGTGGTTAGTTTGGGCAATTTCTTAAATTCTACCGAGTATTATAAATTAATTATAAATTAATACAATTAATATGTATGTATGAGTGAGAAGGTCCAAGAATACAATTTGTTTGAGATGTACTACAGGGGGTGGAACCCAATTATAATCCCCGTCTGCAATATGCCAAAATGTTGGCTGTGATAAGTCTCAAAAATTTTCATGAAGAGTTTCGACGGTTGCGGTATTTAACAGCTCGCCAGACAGAAGTCGTCCAGTCAACTTATAAAGCCGTGAAATGCAATTGACCAAAAGACACTTTTTACCTTAAATACTTTCTTCTGGTTGATACATTTGTAAGTTATTTATATTTTTATTCCTACGTGTGAAGACATAATGATTGCATCAATACAAAAGTTAAAGTTAAAATCACTTTTGAACTGTGTTCAATTACAATGAAATATGAATTTAAAAATGAAATATTTGTAAACTAGAAAAAATAAGTTTCCCATTTTTTATGAATTCTCGATTTGATGGAAACCCTTTATGTATGTTCTTGCGACAAAATAAAGCTTTTATCTAACTACATAGAGAGTTTCCAATCTTCCAATTATTGTTATGCTGAATAACAACTGATGTCTAATTCACGTTACTTGCTACAAAGCATCATGAGTTTCTACCTCTTTTTTGAACAACCTTTGAACGAGTAAGAACTCTTGAACTGAAATAAAATTGGATAACAAATATTAATATTATAATAAAATACTTGTCTTTTATTTGGTTCACGAGCGTTGCATTATAATTCCGCAAACTTTGAACAAATACAGTCCATTACCGCATACACAACAATTCGAAACGGAATTATACAATCACTGTTCCCCCAAACAAATGACCTGAAACATTGTTTTTATACCTCCAGCCGAAGAAATGTAGGTACGAGTATGTATCAATTAATACGATCATAAATGCAACAGACAAAAGGGATCTTTTAAAATACCAAGCACCATTTGACCAAATTTGTTCCAAAATATTTTAAGCCGATTGAGCGACGTCCATTTGTCTTACCGGCTAGTAAACACGATAATTGTCTCACATTTTTTACAAAACTTTCTTAAACTTATCCGACCTAATATTTTTTCAGGTCGTCGCCTGGGGCTTAAAATAAGTTATATCAACCGGTACTTCACATCGATTTGGTACTTCCCATACAATTCAATCTATTTTCGGAAATTAATTTTCCTGTAAATCTTAATTCGTTGGCTGCTGTTACCTGAACTTTTGTCCATTGTATTGCTAAATACTGGTCATTGCAATTTGAAAAGATCGACCAATTAACCAAGCTCCTTCCTCTATTAAATAGACTAAATTAAAAAATAAATACAAAAGGTATGGTTAAAATAAATCTAAGGCATTGTAGAGTAATAAATGGAGTTTATTTTTTAAAAAAAAAATAACATCATCCAAATGGTGACTCTCTCTACGACGGCACTCCTCTAACCGCAAACGAAAATTATTGAAAACTTTCTTCAGTAGTACGTGGTGTAATTTCACCACGGATATTCTCCTTGAGCTGAACGATGTTTCTTGGATTATTACTGTAGACTTCGTGTTTGAGGTATCCCCACAAAAAAGAAGTCAAGAAGCGTCAAGTCTGGACTACGTGGGGGCCATGGGATATCACCTCTTTTCGAAATCAGTCTGGCAGGGAACATCCGCTTCACCACCGCCATGGAGTCATTTGATGTGTGACAGGTAGCTCCATCTTGTTATAACCAAGTTCTGGAATTCACTATTCTTGAACTTTCAATTTTTGGGGGCCAAAATCCGTCCAACATCTCAACATAGCGTTCCGTATTAACCGTGACGTTTTGGCACCGCGCATTTTCGAAGAAAAAAGGACCAATTATTCCTCTGCCAGAGATTGCTGCCCATACTGTTACTTTAGGACTATGCAATGGTTTCTGGTGTTTGATTTTGGGACTTTCACTGTTCCAGTAGCGACAATTTTGGCGGTTTACGAACCCATTCATAAGGAAATGAGCCTCGTTAGAGAAAATGATATTGTCAAAATTGGAAAATCGATTAAGCATTTCATTAGCAAATGCGAGCCTTTCTATGAAGTCAGACTCTTTCAATTCTTGTGTTAATTTCAGCTTATATGGATGCAGTTTAAGATCCAATGTTAAAATTCGTTGCAAACTTCGTCGCGATAATTGTAAGACAGACGATCTCTTACGAGTCGACATTTGTGGATTTCCTCGTACTGACTCCATAACTCTCTC